>PVKM010007034.1:0-42116 GCA_004027735.1 Carollia perspicillata | reverse complement strand
GATTTAAAAATACTTTGCTTTTAACAAATAATCCTCGAATGTATCAAGTACCTCTTGGAATAAGATTTACATGGTTCTGTCAGAGAATTTAAAGTCTCTGCTTAATTTTCAGAAAAGAAAAGCAGTTTCAAAGAAATAAGGAGCACTGCTATCAAGTATTTTGGAATATGATTATATGTCTGACTTTAGAAAGAGCTGCAAGTAATCAGCATGCTACACAAATTTATTAACTGTTTTTCCTGTTCTATCACTGAAGTGGCTTAGGCTACATGAGCACTGGGGATTTAAGCATTCAGTTTTATTCTTTCCTCTAAGGTATAAATTGTGCTTTGCTGAATAGTTTATAAACTCACAGGAAGCCTTGGCACCTGGATTCCCATTGACATTTGGTTGTTGCCAAATAATGTAAGTGCTGAAAAGCCATTTATTACTTTACAGCAATTTCCCCTTCACCTTAGTCACTAATGACTCATTACTGATTCATTATGGTCCAGCTCTTCAACTTCTTTATAGTATAAGCTTGCACTTCATTTTCCAAAAATCAGTGCTTTCAATTTAAACCAGAGGAGCCATTGATGTACAGATGCAGAATATGCTTGTGTAAGCTTTCACATGGGAAATGCTTTTCTGCAACATAAAACTTGTTTCATTAAAGGAAAATAAAAATGTTGACACTCAGAAATCAACTGATCAGAATTTTAGTTATTAACAGATCACACTACCAAGTGTAAGTATACTGGAAAGAATAATCTGGGTGGAAGAAAATGTGACTTCAAAAATTTTTTGTATTTATAGTGAAATCAGTTTTATAGTTACTACTCTGTTCACTTAACAGAGAGCAAATGATAAACTGAAAAATGAACTCCACTGGGAACACAGAAGGCAGGTAGTAGAACTGAGACATTGAATCTGCCATTCATAGAAGGGTCAGTAGAAGACAGGAATTGTAATGCACTGATTATAACTGATTAGTTTATTGTAATCCTGAATAGAATGTGTAAAGGCAAAGGAAAACCACAAGCCGTATTCCTTGCTATTCAAAGAAATTCTAATTTTAATTACCTTAAAACATTTCTATGCATTAAAATAGTTCTTTCCATCAAATTTGATAATTACATAATCATGAATTTAACTGCAGTACAAACACGCAAGTAGATTAATTTCGGTATGTTACATTAAAGGGCCAGCTCTGGCTGAGAGGTTGAGTAGACACTAAAATTGGATTAAGCAAAGAGTTTGTTTATAAATGTAAATTAAATGTGAAACAAATTTAAAGATAATATTAGGCATCACTGGTTCCTCAATATGATTGACTGTAGTGAAATGTTTCAATAAGAAGAATAGAAAAATCTCAGTGACATTATAAAAGTGTGAATAACAGGACACTAAGAATTCAGGGAGATATTTGGTAGTTGAAACGAAGAAAGAAGTATATAAGAGAACATAGATTCAATTGAATTTGTCCCAAAAGATACCAAAACTTATCTCTATCTAACACTGAAGGAACCGAAGTTTACTTTTCTGATACACTCTTTGTAAAAGCCTCCTTTCTAAAAAGATCCTTGCATACACAGCTGATAAATACTGGAGATTTAAAGATTTTTTTTTACCACTTCACAGCTATTCTCTCTCTTGAATACTGTTTTTTTTTTCTTTTTCATTTCTTCTAAGTTGCTCAATGACACTTAGGATGTGATTTAGAGTATCAAATGTTGTAATTGAAAAGAAATATATAACTCACCAAAATTCAAAGAAAAGTAGGAAGGAAAGAGTACAAAAGACAGAAAAGTACCTTAAAATCAATTAATAATTAAATTCCAATTATTTTCACAAGAATTGTGCATTGAACTACTTTTATAAAATAGTCATTGAGTCCTAATTATGCTACTGAAAACATTATGTTTACCCTTTTAGCACTTATTTGTAATTCCAGGATGAATTAAACAATAAGCATTCAATAAATACTTATTGTAGGCCTGTCAATGAGTTCTAAAGCAATTTGTTTGAGTCAAATTACATGATCAGCTTCTAAGAAGTTTAAAATATAATCATACTAATAGTGTAACTCACTTTGTAGTTTGAACTTAATGTTGTAGGTTTTCACAAAAGAAAGAGCTTGAATTAGGTTGAAGTACTCAAGCAAAGAAAAAAGGAAAACACACACTCCTAGTGTAAGCGGAGTGTATAAAGCTGGAATTAAGTAATGAGAAATGAGTACAACCTTGACAAGGAGTAAGAATGCAAGAAGAATTTCAGGGGAGAATCCGCTGCAAAGTGGTAAATGACCAAGTGTGCAGTAGGCACTAAGTAGCGCACAAGCATCAGACACAGGGAAGAGAAATACAAAGAAATTGGCGTGTTTATTTTGGTGTCCACAGCCACAGGGCCAACTAGAAACAGAAAAAGGAGGCAGGAGTACTGACGGGATATACTAAGAAAGCTAGTGTGCTTGTAGAGACTGGACTATTTGCAGGCTACTTGATAGTTGACTGCACAGCATTTGCAAAAGCAAATCAAATTCAGACATAGGTTTGAGAGCTTCTGTGTGGCATTCAAGAGAAACAAATTAGCGAAATAGAACCAGAGACTTGGAAATAAAGAACAAACTGACAGTGGCCAGAGGGGAGAGGATAATGGGGGACAGACAGGGAAGGGCAAGCAAGGGAACATTAATAGAGGACTCATGGTCACAGACAATAGGAGGGATTGACTGTGGGAGTGGAAAGATGGGGTAGGGATAAGCAATGAGGAAAAAGGCAGGACAACCATAACCGAACAACAATAATTTTTTAAAATGTGATTGAAAGTAACAGAGGATCTGGCACAGAATGTTACCTTGAAGATAAATGCCTGAAAATCCATTATCCTAAGTGATCTGTCCATTCCTGTGTAGACACAACCAGGGTGAAGACAGTAGAAGCCACCCACCCTAACATCAGAGAGCAATGTCAAGAACAAACCGGGTGTTAGTGAACTTATAGCAAGACCAGTCTCTAATCTCAGTTGTAATGGAATGTTAATCAAAAAATGAAAGCGTAAACATGTGTGAATGGTAAAGAACATGAAGAGAAAGGATAAAGACAGATAAACATATAGTAACACTGAGATAAATTTTGCCTACAGACATGTTTCATTTAGTTTATTTGATGTTTTTAGGAAATAGTGAATGAATTCCCAACATTTAGACATTAGAATTCTTAAGAGTAGTAAAAAAATCTGAAATTCTAACTTTGAAAACTAAATTGTAAAATTAACGTTACATTCCTGAATGGCAAAATATCTGCAATATTCTGTTAGAGCACCTTCTCTTGAATTTACCAAAATCTCTATTTTCTCTGCTTACTACAGTGAAGTCTATGAAGACTCAATGCAGTTATGGTACCCAACCTGCCTGGCTCTATCACCAACTGGAATCTCTGGTTAAAAATTGCCATCTTCATGCTGAGACATGCAACCCGTCAGGCTCACTAAGACTACAATGTACACATGGCCCTTCATGGTTCTAAGAGAATCAAATTTCAATCTCAAACACACATACATTCTGTCTTCAAATTTATTTGCCTGAAAAAATCTGAGGGGCAACCAGCCTGTTTTCTTAGCAACATTTCCTTACACAACTGTTTATCTCTACCTCTCCTTAATTTCAAATCTTACTACATTGCATTGCCCCACAACATCAAAGCCTAGTTCAAAAACTATGGGAAGAATTCAAAGCATTGGTATCAGCAATGTCTGTTATAGACAAGTAAGACAAAACATATGTAGAGCTTCACATCTTTACTAGTCTTAATAACTTGAATCATGGCTTTGGAAATGGTGTATTTTGACTAGTGATTACGTTTTTGGAATTTAAATATTTTGTAGGGTGGGACTTAAGGAATATGAAATTTTTTATTTATCTATATTGCATCCTTACTCCTCCATGCTTTTCTCTAGTACTTGCTTAAAAACATATTGTTCCTGAGGTGATATAATGAGATCAAAGCAAAGAATTGATAAGAAATATTGATAAAAGCATTGCCTCTTTTCATCTAGCCTTAAACTTGCTGTAAGGCTCTATACCTTTTTCCAGATGGGCATTCATCCATTCATCTTAGAATTAAAATTCAGAAGCCAAATTATTACCTTAGAAATGTATTTGTACTGAAACATGAAGTCATGTTTTTCTTGCTAAAATCTTAGTCTGATGTAGCTGATTGTCAAAAAGAAATGTCTTTGCCATTTAATTTATTAGATAAAAGTTATTTTAATGATAGAAACAATAAAATATGCAGATGCAACATTTTAATAAAATATATTAAGGCCTATATTAACATAAAAAGGCATTATTAAAAACATTAAGCTCAATATATTGAAAAAAATTTATTTCTCTAGCCCTTTCTGGTGCATTGACTAAAAGGATTATATTAACTGATAATCATTTGATAAGACAAAGTAAAGCATTTGCTACTTCTAAAAAATTAAGAAAAAGGCCAGTAACACATTCTCTTATAATCTTTAATTATAAGATCTTTAATTAAATCTTTAATTAAAAAATAAAAAAATAACTTGAGTTATATATTACTAGATCAATGGAAATATCAAAATATAGTTTTGGGAATATAACTTAAGAGAAAAAAACTCTCAAAGGATGTCTAACACTGTTATACCAAAACTTCTTCCATTTCTAGAAATTTACATTTATGGAGAGACATTTTCTTCAAACTTAGGTCCATAAAACAAAAGTGATGCCACATTATGTTCAATTTTATTGGTAACATTCATCTACAGATACATGATCTAATTAAAAAACAACACATAATCCTTTACAGTCACGGTGTTATACTCTCCAAGTCTGCATTATTACTAATTACTATGAATATAAACACAACACACAGGGTGTTACAAAAGTAGGTTTACAGTTGTAATACAAATAAATAATACAATTAATAAATAATATAAAACAAACTCTGTTATGCATACTGACAACTCCAAACTTACTTTTCCATACCAGGTATGTTTATGTTACATCCAAGTATGTGTATGTTGTATGTTTATTTATCATTATAATAAATATGCATTAATAATGAAAATGCAATCCAAAATTTAACATTAACCCTATATTAAATTATGTTTTTGAATGAATTAAATTTAAATACACGTACATATTTTCGAGTCAAAGAAAAATGATAGAGCGACTAACAGACACTTTCAAGCATAAATATATTATATAATGGGTACATTCTGAATGCAGGGAATGGAATGGCAATGTGAGTTTAACAAGAAAGAGAACAACGATAAGTTCATACTCTTCCTTGTTTATTTATATTTTTAAATGAGTGGTATTAGATCAACATGGTACTTCATTTCCGATGGATATATTTACAAGAGTAACCTAACACTTTTAGTTTTAAATGGCATTATTTACATAATATTAGAAATTATACTCTTTCTTACTATTTAAACTTGCAATGAAAGTTTTTGAGATCCCAATTTACAAATAAGTGAAGATGTGTATGATTTAAATCAATTTTGAGGGTATACAAAGAATAATTTAGAAGATTACATGTTTTGAAGAAATTGAGATTTGAATCTTTGAAAACTAAATAAAATTGAGTTTTATTGGCTGCCAACTTCATTTTTGATAACAGAGTTACAGGATTTTTAGCCTTGTCACATGAGAGTCCAGAGCATTGATATATACTACTTCCTAATTGGATCAAAAATCAAGTAAAAAGTAGGTAGTACTAAATTTTTATGAGAAGTATAGCCGTGAAAGGCTGGGAAAGGTAGATACTAGTGAAAGTTAAAAGCAACATGAAATTATTGTGAGATCAAGACTGTAGGGAAGTTTGAAATCAAACAATGTTTTAGATTAAGTATCAATAAAATATCTATGAATGTTCTAAATTAGGCACGTCAAAGGAACGTTGAGGAGAGAAAAGTAAAAATTTATTTGAGTGAACATATGGTACTTAAACAAAATTGTAAGTGTTAGATGAAATATGGTCCAAGCAATCAGATATTATTAAATCATGATAATGGGTAACATCATAATACTAACATGTCAAAATTGTATTAACAATTTTTGATTCACAGTTAAGTTCATTATTATCATTAATGGCTATATTATTTCTGTATAACTTAAAGCATCATATAGATTTGTTGGATAATGCATAGCAAAATATCTTTTTAAATGTCATGGAATAATAAAAATCTTTAAATTTTGATATTTAGTTAAAAATTGCATCAGCACAAATTTATTGACTGCTGTGACAGACCAGGTACTGCTCTAAATATGTACTTGAATTAATTCACAATAATTCAGTATCTTTTCCAATAAACCCTCTGAAAATAGCATTATTATTATTATTATTTATTTTAATGAATTTAAAAAAACAACTAAGGTACATTTCATGGAGTCGGAATCAATCAAAAGAAAGTGCTTAAATAAAATATCTTTATTTTTCTCAATCCATACAGCAAAAAGCTTAAAACCTGTGTTTTTTTTAGAACTGGAAAAGATAAATTTAAGTCTCCTTGTTATAGAATCTCATTTTATCAATGAAACACTTCAGAATTATACCTAGACACCCCACAGCCAAACGAAAAGACCACAACTGGATACCAGCTTTCCTAACCTGCAATTGTCTTAACAGAACCCTACATTTTGAGAAAATGAGAATAATGTCAAAGTGTTGCTCTGAGAAGTAAATTGGTTAATTCACATAAAACACCTAGAACAGTGCTTGGTATACAATTAGCACTCAACCAATTGAAGCAAGCATTGTGGTGTAGACCAATGATTAATTTTATCTTGTCTTTCAACTTTAAATTTCTTCTGCAGTTGCCAGGTTTTTTCATGCTGTTTCCTCACTTTTGGCTTTACATCTTTTTGAAGATGCAATTAGTTTCGCACAGAATCAAAGCCTAAAATTATTTATTTAATCATTCTTTACAATTATTCAAAGTTGATTCTCTACTTTTAAAAGTTGAAAATGTGTGATGTTTGCCTGCACTGACTCTGTATTCTGATAATCAATAATTATGTCTGAACAATCTAGTTTTGTTTTGATCATAGCCATCCGTTGTATGCCTTGAAGACTGAAGGCAAGTTTGAAGGCATCTCGGAAGTTACAAGATTGAAGGCAACTCCTGAAGCAATACTGTATAACTATTTTAACTTGGGTAATGTAATTTTCTAGTGCACAATAGATTCTTAGTGCAGTGCTGCTAAAGATAAATGAGAAGACTTTGAGAAAGAGAAACTATTCACTTCTAGGAATTTATCAGTTTCAAAGGTTGGATACATTTATGTTTTGAAAAACTCCATCACCTCCAAACCAAATAAACATATCCTGAAGAACATGGCTATAGGCATACTCATTAAGAACATGGGCCCCAAGAAAATATGATTAATATTGAACCTAGGTAGAACCTGAGGTTATGTTGTATATATTAGTTAATTAAAAAGAGGACACTTGAATGATTCACTTTTGAACAAATTAATGACATGTTTTAGAATAATAACAGAAGAAAATTAAGAAAAATTATAAAGTTATGGGTTTGGTGTATTCAACAAAGAGCACTCAAATATTTTTAAACATTTAGTCCTTCAACTAAAAAATATAATTCTCATCCAGATGCTTAGGATCATAAAACAGTTTGTGAGGGTGGGAAGAAGGGAGGCAGGCTGTTCACAGAGAGAATTGGTGCTGCATCCATAATATCACTTTGTGGTCAGGAAATTGAAATTCCATTATTAACTGTGTCCATACCACACTGTGAGTTCCTATTCCATATGTATTTATTAATTATTATCTAATGGAAACTAGTGGTTTGCACTCCTGTTTTTAAGAGTTTTCTAGAATATTTCATTAAGAACTCAAATATTCCACCAGTGATTATTTGCATGGACTTGCCCCATTATGAGCTCAGTTTCTGCTACATAAATCCAGAGTATATCATTTTAGCATTTATATAATTGACATTTGTCACAGTTGTTAAATATTTAGTTAGAATGTTCAGAGTACAGTGCTGTCAGCTAGAAGAGTATTGGACTCCAGGTACCGCTTATGGGAATTTATGTTTTCAACGAAATGTCCTCCAACATAAGCAGCTGTGTTTTGTCTAGAAGTGTCAAGTCCATAACATTCAAAGTTTTCTTTCCTTCTTACATTTTACATGCACTCACATTCAGGTGCCAAAATGTGTTTGGGAATGAAAGATTCAGAGAGATAGAGAGAGGAAGAAGAGAGCGAGTAAGAGGGAAAGGAAGGAGGAGTGGGACAAGGAGAGACAGAGTGAAAAACAAAACATTGGGATCAACTCAGAGCACTTTCTCTAAGCTTTCATAACCTTGTGTAGACAGGAGAACTGTCACAGTGGTAATTTTTATCCCTATGAGGTATTATTGCAACACTCAGAAATTTTAAAGATTATAAGGATTTTTCTTCATTTAGATCAGAATAGTTCAGACAACTTCTTTTGGGCTGAATTCAATTAAACAATTAAGTACTTACATTAAAATATAAATAAGGCCCTAAAGAACTTAATATTTCTTACCAAGGCCATTACTAACCCACATCCCATAATCCTCACCTTCAAGATGAGAAAATTTGCATGCCTCTTTGTCTCTTCCTCTTTTTAAAAAAAAAAATGATTTTATTTATCTTTAAATGGGAAGGGAAGGAGGGAGGGAGAGAAACTTCAATGTATGGTTGTACCTCATGTGCCCCGTACTGGGAACTGGCCTGCAACCCAGGCATATGCCCTGACTGGGAATCAAACCGCAATCCTTTGGTTTGCAGGCCCACACTCAATCCACTGAGCTACACCAGCCAGGGCTCTCCTCCTCTTTTTATCATGACAGCCTACTCAGGATCTCTCTCTTTTTAAATTTTGTTTCTATTTTATGCATAAAAGTAACTAGTAACTTTTATTAGATGTTCAGCAATCATTTTTATTAAAAAAATTAATAACAATTGTCTAGTTAAAGAAAATAGAATAAAGGCATATATTTGTATTTTTCCATCCCCCAGCCCCTATAAAAAATGATGGGAAAGGGTTTAATTTCTTAAGTCACAAAGCACCTAAAAGGACACAAGGAAGCGAGGGGGAAATATCTAAACAATTTTAAGAACTGTAGACAGATTTATGAATGTTAACATACCTAAGAAAACCAAATCCTAAAGCTCACTTCTAAAGCTCTGGTATTAATAAAGCAACACGGTTTATATTACAGAGACCTAAAGGCTCGAGGATTGTTAGCATCTGGTATCTCTCAGAAAGAAGAGGTGAAAATAAAACTGAACTAAATCAAGACAGTTTGAAAATGTGTTTAATAAGAAGTTAGACCCCTGAAAAAACCCAACTCAGAGAGGTCAGATAATTTCTCTTCCTTTGTGAAACCAGAAGTCTGGAGTTCTCTTCTCTTCAGAGCATAAAATACTTTCTATCAATGGAAGTATTTCATATGTAGAAAAAAGATGCCATATAAGGCAATGCAGACAACACAAAAGAGCTGTGAGAAATCAACAATTTTATAGTGTAAATGGAGGGAAGATTCTTTAGAGAGGAGAAGAAAGTAAGGATGAAAGTTTCTAAGTAACCATTTCTGACGTTCTAAATATAAATATCAGGAATTCCAGAAAGATGAATGAAAATAGAAAAAAGAAAAATATGAAACAAGTAATGTTAAAATGTCAAAAGATCTAACAGACATAAATTTGGAAAGGATAACTGAATGAATGCCCAGCAAAATAAATGAAAAAGATTGATGTCCATACTTAGTATACTGAAATGTTAGAGCTCACAATAAACTACTCTAAAAGATTTCAGAAACAAATAACAGTATTAGTTACGAATATAAAGAATCTATAAACAGTGTGGCATAAGACTTTTAAACAACAACATTTACTAAAAGCTAAAGGAAATGAAGTAAAGTCTACAAAATTTAAAGGAAAATGACTTCCAGCCAGGACTATCTATCCCACCAAATGACAGTTAAAGATAGAATAAAGGCATTTTCAGTAGGCATTAAACCCTATCTTAATTACCTGTGTCACTTTTTTAAGGTACTGAGAATAAATTTGAACATAAATTGGTTTTATTTAAGGTTTGTTTACCTAACAGCTTTCTTAAATTGTAGGGACAATGAAGTCAAATTACTTATATGAAAAAACATTCCTTTACTTGCAAGTGTACATCAAAATCAAATATCACTTTATACTTCAGAGTAATCATTAAAAGATAGAAAAACTGACCTCATCTAAAGAAAATGATGTTTATGACATAAAATTTGAAAAGTGGGCTAAATATTAAGAATAAAAATATGGAAATATATCTTGAAATTAAAAACATAATTGAATTTTCTGAAATTGAAAGGAATCACTAATCTAGGAAAAGCTGATTCTAATAACAAATAAAGGAAGTCATACTCAGTGTTCTTGAGAACCATAATGATCCAAACAATCCTTGAGGACAATGGAGCAATGACTGTAAAATTCTGAAGACACAGCAAAGGAGTGTGCATCCAAGGGGGTTAAAGTGCACAGAAAGCAGAAAGACATTTCCAAACATAAAAGCGCACACACATATAAAACAAATCAGTGCTTTTCTCTTTCTAAAATCTATATATCGATTTGAGAGAGAGACACACGCATTGATTTGTTGTTCCACTTATTTATGCATTTATTGTTTAGTTCTTGTATATGCCCTGACCTAGGATCAAACCTGCAACCTTGGTGTATTGGGATGGCACTCTAATCAACTGAGAAACCCAGTCAGGGCATAAAAGCCTTTTGAGATATAACTAGTAGGAAAATTCAGGCATCTCAAAATAAAAGATAAGTGATGATGAAAGGACAGTTATCAGTACTGAAATCACTTATATGTAAACCTACATAAAATATGGTTACAGACTTTAAATGTCATATACTATATATTATGCACTATATGACATATAACTGTAATACTACACATATAGAAGTCATAATAATGGCACAAAAATTATGAAGCAGAGTGAAAAATAGTAGATATTAAATTCTCTTAGTTTATCAATTTAGTTGGTAGAGAATTAACAAATATGGAATAAACTTAACAATGAAGGTTAAAAATGAGAGTAACCATTATTGTTCTAAAAAATAACAAAATCAAGGAGGTTAAGGAGAGAGGAAAGATAGAAAAAAGTGAAAATATTTTCCTCTACTCATCTTTCATAACATATAAGTAGATAATGAATTCCAAAATCAGGAAAAGTGTGCATGTGATTTTATTTATATATATATAAAGGGAAAAGGAAATAGAGTACAAATAGTTTTAATTTTTCTTTTTATGGCTTTTTGTATTATTAATTTTTTAAATGTATGCATTTCTAGAAATTTAAAAACTGTCAATAGATTTTTTTTTGCTGGGGAATTTTGGACCTGAATGTGCTGGTTTTAGTTTCAAAAACATGTGATAAAATAAAACTAAAATCAAATCAAACAACATAAATAATGGATGAACAAGTTTGCTGGTTTTCTCTCAAGGCATTTCACCCAGGCCTTCTCTTCTAGAACCCAGGTTTACTCCAGGTTGATATCCAAAACTTTCTCAAACTAGTATACCATGTTTAAATTCTGCACAGGGAAAGGTTTAAGGAACAAATCATTCCTGTTTTAAGGATCATTCCCAGAAATATCATAAAAGTAAATAAAAACAAACTTCTTACCTCTAACTGGTCAAAACTTATTAACACTAATTATAAGGGAGACTGGGAAATATAATTTTTACTCAGATGCTTTGCTTTATTAAGTGTAGGAGTGGGCAACAGTAGGTTAAATTACCAGCCATCATTACCTAAAAGCTAAATTATAAGAATATGATATAATAACAATAATAAGAGGACAGGTCATACAAATAAATAATATAATAATTAGTAAATAATAATGCAAGAATATACTCTTTTGAGTACTCATAAATGTAAACCCACTTTTGCCAACCTCTGTATACATTTCATTTCAGACAGACAAGAGCTTGAAAACAGAAAGTGCCTTCCTCACACAGAGGAATTGGGTTAAAACACAATAAAAAAAACCCACAACACATAAGCAATTAAGAAAGCAATAGTACTGGGAATTAATGTAATCAGACCAGAAATAGTACTCTAACCAAATCTCAAGCTGAGGAATGGTGATTTTTCTTGGTACCTAGTTATGCCTACCACCGAACAGCCCCTATCGATTCCAACAGAATCCCAAATGATTCAAAAAACCGCAGTAGTGGGGCAGGACCTCCTGATCATGCACACCAGAGACTCACCCAGTCTTAGAGTCCATCAGTTCCCCAGATTAAAGTCTGTTGACTCCCCAGAGACCTATTTTCTTTCACCAGCAAAACATTTAAAGTTGGCTGATGCCTTGAGAAAGGGAGCAGGGAGATTCCCTGAGATAAACAGCTTTTGGAAGCTGCTGGAACATTCCTGCAATCCCTGCCATGGGGTTAGCTTGCCACAAGCAGCTAAAACTCTAACACCAGCCCTTCGGGGTTTACCAGGATCCACATTTCCCAGTCTGAGTAGCCAAAGACTGTAAATGAATTCAGGCCCTGCTGCCCGGGGCTTGGAAAACCAATACTCAAGATACAGGTGCTAGTGTAAAGGAAAATGGTTTATTCAGATGCTGGCCACTTGCAAGATGGGGGACTCATGTGTCAAAGTCCATTTCCACATCTCAGTGCAGGCAGAGGTTTTTATAAGGAGGGAAAAGGTAAACAGAACAAAGAGATCAAGGGAGGAGATTGGAAAGTTTTCTACGTGCAGATGAACACAGTCCATTCCAATGAGACAAGTGATGATCCGGTGTGTGTCTCCCTGGGTCAGTCACCCTGGCTCAGTCATCCTGACTTCACGGCATCCTGGCCTCACATCATCTTGGCTCCATGTCTGCAGGTCAGCAAATCTCCCAGAGGTGGGATGTCTGAAGGTTGGAGTCTGTATCTTTTTGTATTTAGTTCCAAGCATTCTTAAGAAACATGCTCTTCCTCTATAAGCTCATATTAGCCAGAGTCAGCATTTTCAGAAACAGTGTCAAAGGATTGGTGGAGGGGGTTACAAGTCCCCACTGTTATGTTGTTAGCATTCCCCATTGTTACACCAACGCAACAAACTTGGGCAAATGATGAAACTGCTCAAAGGATTAGTTTCTTCATCTAAAAGTAGGGATAACAATAGTAGCATTAAAAACATTTTGGGGGAAGAATGAAGGTCATCATATTTTTGGTTCAGAATAAGATTCACTAAATATCAGCTGCTATTATCCTACTGACCAAATGGATCCAATGCACTCTGCATTCCCGAAGATCACAGCGCTTACTGAAGACCCTGTGGAGATAGGTGGCCAGGTTTTACGTTATACGCTTTACAGAAAAGGCTAACTCAACTTGCCTAATTCATAGCTTGTTTTCTCCCCATTAAGATCTTTTCTCTACAAGTCATTTGTCTCCTTTCTTTCCCTCTATAAAGATTCACCCCATGAATCTTATGTTTAAAGTTACTTCTTAACTCTCACTTCAATACACTAGTCTGTCAAATAAAAGCCAGAGGCCAGTGTATTGGAAATTGATCATCCTCTAACATGCTCATGGGAGAGGGTCTTATTTGCTACCACAGCACTAAGTGACATACCTTATTATTAAGTCTGGAAAGTATGTGCCTTTATAAAAAGAGGATGTTGCTCCTAAGAAAATGAATATGTCTAAATAGTGTTGCATAGGTATTATTATACTTGCCTCATGAGTGTGTGCAGAGGATTTAATTAGGTAATTTCTGTAAAGAACTTACTATGATATCTTGCTTATAATAGATGGAAAATTTATATTAGTAATTCATACTAGTTACTCCCATTTGGGTTGCAAGAATCTATTCTGTATTTCTCAGGATAATATTTACTCTTATAAAGAAAGGGTCTGATATTTTGAATCCTATTTGTTAATAATCATTTCTTATTTGTGAAGGTAGTTACAATTCAATTGCAAATCAAATTTTATGCAATTGAAGGCAATGATAATTTCTTTAAAGACATAGCAAAGCAACTCTGGACTGATAAAATATAGTATTTTTCTGGACTTTTAAAATTTTATTCATGTTTTAATTTCTCATTTTTTCTTTAGATGTATGAAATATACATTAACTTGGAAAAGAGTGAGAAAATTCTGGTTTTAGAGCCATGGAAAATATTCTAAGGTTGTAAAATGTTCAGTTTATTTCTTTGTCCAATATCTATTGTTTATATGCATGTCAGAGCCTCTGTGCAAAAATATCAACTTTAAATATTTTGTGGGCATCTCTACCTATTTATTGTTTTAAAAACCTGAACAATGTTCAGGAATATTTGGGAAAATAATTTTAAAAAAATTATAACCTCCAACCCCAACAAAACAAACAAAAAATTATGTTTACGCATTCTCTTTCTGAAGGTTTACAGATCTCTAATAGTAGTGATGTTGAAACTGTAGGATCTTAGTAAAATTTCAGAGTCCCTTTCTATCTTTCAAAGTTCTAAGGCAGGCGTGTGCTAACTGGCTAAATGGCAGAGTCTTGTATTACTAACATACAAAAATGCATTACCTCATCCACCTCTGGAAGAAGAAAGAGAAGGTCCAGGCAATGTTTAACTGTTGAAATTTGGTTGATATTGGCACACAGAGCCCTTGGATCAAGGCTGGAGCGCACAGGCAGAAAGGTTAAAATTCTGACAAGAGTTGGGTCAAGGATGATGAGGTTTAGTACTCAGATCTTACCCTGAAACCCATTTCTTAAACTCCGTGCTATCACTCTCATGCTACATTTCTGTACGTTCGGTAAGATTTCTGCATTTTTATCAGAAGAAGAGTGCTCTGTTAAGGATATTGGTGAGGAGGCATGGTATTTCTAAGTCTGGTTAAATCCAGATTGAAAGACAAAAACAATGATAAATACAGCTACAGAAAAAAAAAGCCAAAGATCCTATTTATTCAGCAAGCAATCAACAAATGCAACAGCACAGCATATAAATATATTAACTCAGTGCCAAACAGCACAGCATATAAATACATAAACACAGTTCAAAAGTGCATTAGTAATGTGCTTAAGACCTGAGCATTTCTTAGTAAATATTTGTTGAATGTAATTGTATGAATGTCTTTCTAAATCATTTTGATCTTTCCAAGAAAAATTAGATCTATTTTTTTCACAAATAGAAAAGTGGAGCTACTTTTGGCATGAGTAATATGGGTCAAGAAAAGCTTTTGGGTTTTCAATGAACCTGACTGAAGACTCTTAATGAATCTTAGGTCAGATGTGACACTTTCCAATCTGTGCCATCAGTGAAACATCAATGACCCTGAAGAGATATAAGCTGGCAATCTTCAATTTAGAGGAAGCCAAGTGGGGATTGAGTAGAAGGGAATTTAAGCTAAAGAACAATAATAATTTAATTGTAAGTGTTAAATTCCTATAAGAGTCATCAAAAAATAAGATATATGTCTTCTCCAGAAAATAAATACATAAATAAATAAATAAATAAATAAATAAATAAATAAGCAAGCAAACCAAATCTGTTCATAGAGCCGACATTCAAATAATCCCCTGGAGTCAGTAAGAACTGCCAAGAAACATGTACTCTGGAGCTCATTTCATTCCCGTCATGCCTTGTTGTCTTGTACATCACCATTTCACTCAATCATGTTACCTTTTGCTCTACAGGCTTTAATATTGGTAAGGTACTCCAGCCCAATGAAGGTTAATGCTGACATACAAGCTAATGTTTTAGACCACTTATTTCTAATAATCTCTCACCAGAATTCCTAAAATTGGTCTATTTTACATATTTATATATCTTTATGAATCATAAGTAATTTTCAAAGATTATCATTATCTAGTAAAAGTGTGAAGTATCTCTGACATATTGGAGATAACTCATAAAGAATAAAACAAAATCACATCACAATATAAAGCAAAAATACCAAGAAGTATTTGGCCGTTTTATCTGAGGAATAATAGGATTAGAATGACAATATCTTGTTATCAGGTTTCTTGACATCCTAGAGTTAAATGCAGTTTCCTCATAGCATAGGACACTATAGAATGGCACATTTAAATCTTTTATTTTCCTGCATTTTATTCTTTGAATTATTCTGTGTTATATTAAAATTTGTTATTTATTTCAATAATCTGAATGGAAGAGTAGGAAAAAAGGATCTAGAGCTTATTCCCAATTTTAGAAATATAATTAAATACCTCAACATAAACCTGAGACCTGGGATAAAGCTGAGACCTTGAATAGTTACAGTTTCAATGTAAGGACAGATGAGAAAGAAATCTCACTTTGAAGGACAGTAATCTACCATGAACTTGGTATTGAGTTGATGGGGTAAGACAGTCCCTGGGAATTTGCAATCATAGAATCACCAGTTTGAGAGGCTTTCATCAAAATTAACACTATTTGGTCTGGAAAACATGACAGATTTTGAGTTAAACACCACCTATTTGACTGAAAAGACCAAGGCAAATGCTTGCTAGTGAAACTGTACTTCTAGCTACTCAAAAACACACACACACCGAAACACCAAGAGTCCTGAGGGAAATAGGGAGTTTACAGTTAAGTTTTTAAACATTTAAATGATGTCCCCTGTATCAAAGATAACAGACAAGGTATAAGAAAGTTCACAACCTTATATTAAAATCAGATGTAAGATTTACCAGACACAGACCATAAAGAAATAATGTATAAGGTATTAAAAACTAAAAGATGAAAAAAAAAAAAAGATATGAAACAAAAGGGAACAAATCATGTTTTCCAAGTCACAAAATAGAAATTTTAGAAATAAATTATTTAATAATTTAAATTAAAATCTCCATGGATGGATTAAACAACAAATTAAACACAGCTAAAAGAGAATTAATAAAAACTACTATACAGCAAAATCAATTATGCAGAGTGAAATCCAGAGACAAAGCTAAGGGAAATATGAAAGGCATCTTAAGGAACATCGAGATAGAATTTGGTCTAACAAAAGTCTATTTGGATGTCTAGGAATCTGTAACAGAAAGAAAACACGAAACTGAAGAGATAATTGCTTAAACGTTCCTATGATTGAGGGAAGTAAAACACTCATATCTAGAAAGCCCCCTGAATTGTTTGTAAGTTAATGAAAACAGTCCCCATGTGAAACATCACAGTAACTGCAAAATAAACACATTAAAAAAAGTGTTTTTGAAAGAGATGAAAATTTTTTGAAGTAGCCAGAACAAACAGTCAACCATCTAGTATAAAACAATTAAACTGATTAGTCTTTTCTCAACAGCAAAAAAAAGAAGCCAGAATACAATGGAATCATTGTTCTATAGTTCCAAACAAACGTATCCATCACTTAGCTCTCTGTGATGACAGAAAACAATTGCCAACATAAAATTCTTTGTGAGGGGGTCACTGAAATGAATTGCCAGGATCAATGTACAGGAATAAAGAATTTATTACACCAGCATCCGAGAATGGTTCAAGAAGACAGCTCTGAACTCTTAACCCACTTCCTGCATCATCTCAGCTGGAGAAAGCTGCTTTACTGAGGTCACAGCGTCTTTCTCATGCAGACCATAGTCAATGACTAATCAGTGCCAGGGTTCAAAGTCTTAGTATCCCTCCCTACTGGAAATAGCTTCCCCTTTCATCAAAAGATCTGTAAAGACAATTTTAAGAAATATATAAATATATCGAGGAAGAAGAATGTTCCCAGAGAAACTGAAAATTTTAGAATGAAACTTAAGTATTGTAAATACTAGATAAAAGCTAAGCTGATATTTATAGTACAACTTAATATTAACAATGCCTGGGTTGTAAACAGACCAGAACTATAACATTAAACAACAACAGAATGAAAATGGGGTAAGTAATTGTAACTATTTTTCTTCACATTATATTACTACATTTATTTTTACTGTTCAAATAGAAGGTTAAAAAGGCTGATGAAATTTAGATTGCATTAAGTTAATATTACTATTAAAATCATTATTAAATAAAATTGTATACATGAAGAACATAATTCTCCTCTCTAAAAAATAAAGGGAAAAATGTAATGACCAAAAATAGTACCGTGTGAATGGAAACAAAGAAAAGGTAGAGAGCAAATTTGGAAGAAAAATATAACAAAGGAGAAAGAAATGAAACAGTATAACACCTAGTAGAAATAAGTACAAATGCATTTTAAATATCATAATAAATTCGATAGACTACTCAGTTAAAGACTTCCAGACTGTTTTAAGAAAATATGTGTGTTTATTGTTTCAGAAGCTGTGAGGACATTAAAAAATTGAAGTCAAATGAACAGTGAATTATATCACAAAATCACGAAGTGAAATGGTGATGTAGCAGTAGTAACAGCAGTCAAATAGCTCTAAGAAATGCTTTGCCCAAAATAAAAAGGGTGAAACCTAAATATAAACGCCTTATTTTCACAGGATAATAAAATGTTTTTAATATGTTAAAATAAAAACAAACATAAAATCTCTAATAATTAAGCAGTAAAAACAAATTTCTATCAGTAGTTGATATGGTAGAAAATAGAAAGGGTAAAGAGAATTTGAACAGTAAAATTAAAGACTGATCTAAAGCAAATAGAGGCTTTTTATTCAAGGCCAAACGTTGTTGTTGTTGTTTTTATTTATTTATTTTTATTTCAGAAAGAGAGAGGAAGGGGGAGAACAGAGAAAGAGAGAAAGAGATAGAGATAGGTATGAAGTGATAATCTCAAGGAGTTTTGATATTCATTTTCCTCATTGTTAGTGATATTGAGCATCTTTTCTTATGCTCGTTGATCATTTGTATGTCTTCTTTGAACAAATACCTGTTCAAGTGCTTTGCCATTTTTTAATTTGTCACAAAAACAAGTACTGCATTATCCCACTTATATGAGGTATATGAAATTGTCAAACTCACAGAAACAGAATAGCAGTTGTCAGGGACTGTGAGGAGGAGGATATGGGAAGCTATTAACAGGTGTACAGTTTCAGTTATACAAGATGACTAAGTTCTCAAGATTAGGCTGTACAGCATTGCATCTATAGTTAACAATACAGAATTGTGCAATTTAAAATTTGTTAAGAGAGTAGATCTCCTCGTGCTCTTACCACAATTAAAAATGTAAAAAAAAAAAGGAAAACACTTAAAGCAGGGCACCAGCACTAAGTTTTTTAGACAGTATAAATGACCACAGGGAAAAATGCAGCTTCTGTGACAACATCTAGTAATCCTAGTCTCTCCAAAAAGCCTCCCTGTGTAGACCTAAAAAAGGGTTAAATGAAATCAAACTTTGGATTTCTTTTCTATTTTTGAAAATTAATGCACAAGTTGGATCTAATTTGGTTTCCAAACAGACCTTCTCAATTGAGTTGCTATGACATAATTTCTCTAAAGCCCAAGGCATCCATTGTGTATAATAAATTAATTCATCTTTTAAGCATCTAAAATGGCACTAGCTAATTACTTACTTTGAGAGACCTGAGAAAAATAGCAGTGCTTAATTTTTTGAGATCGCTGGTTAAGAAAGGCTGTTAAGAATCACAAGTAAATATGACATGTGCTGTATTTCAAGTACTACACCAAAAGTTCTTGTGTGTAGCACGTGTTTGAACAGACAGAAGCACTAAATATCATAGATTACAGCAGAAACACTAACTAAAGTTTTCACTTTGACTAAATTATGACACATTTAAGAGTTATTGTAAGAGATTACCAGACTTTTAAAAGTGGGTGAAAAAAAATTAGCCATCATCCATGAGATAATTAAGACTACTTTAAGCTTTTGAGAAGGATATCAAAAGGCTATCTGAAAGCATATATCATATTTTCTGTGTATAATGTGTACTCTTGTGCCCAAATTTTTGAGGGAAAGGTAAGGATGTGCATTATACATGGGTAGCACTAATTCCATATCTATATAAATGTTTTTAATTCTTTAGTCTTATGCATTAAATGTGTACCTCTAGAAAGCAATAACGATATTCACATGCAAAATAATATCCTGGAATATGATAATCAGTTCTGTTTCTAAATATAAATAAATAAATAATTGAGTTAAAAATTGAAACAAAAGTTTTTTTTTTTTTCCCAGAAAGTTTGGGTTAAAACATGGCTGCACATTATCCATGGCGTATACAGTACTGATGCCAATTCACTGCGATGACTTTTGTTTTCTACTTGGCCAACTTCTCTATGCTCTCTTACAAACTCTGCTGTGCAGTCACAGAGGAGATGATTATTAAGAACCTTCTTATGTCAGAGAACCCCATTCTTCCCTTTATATGATATTGTACAGGTGAATCCAAGTGGACACAATTGAGGGTAACTTACTCTAAACTTCTTACAGTCCAAAATTAATTATGTAGTTTCCCTGAGGGACATGCTGCACCAATTCCTTATGTTTGACTAATTCTCTGCTTGGTCTCTTCAAGCAGGTGACAGAGTCTTGTTAACGAGTCTGAGAATTTGGGCCGATTTCAGCTGGATTGGTTTCTTGCCACATTTGTCTGTGGGGAAATGGCATGACCCTTAAGCAGTACACAGAGTTAGGTGATCACCCTTAGGTCTTTTTTATTTCACCCAGAATAGGGCAGTGATGGGATCAGATCTCAACTTTAGGAAGACTACTTTGACACAAACTAGAGGAAGCTTGACTACAGATGGCCATAGTTAGGAGGCCTTATAATTTAATCAAGGAGATGGGGGCTGAGTTATAAAAATATGAGATGTGAATGCTTTACCATAAGAAATTTGTACTCAATTTAAGAAGACAAAATGTATATACAACAAGCCAATTAATGAATAACATGTCTAAAATGTAACAGGCCACATATTTGATAATTATTCAACAAAAAATTTTGATTTCTGTGACTAAAAAATGATTTAGAATGCAGTATCATAGTCTAAAACATGCTCTAAAATGTTGCAATTCTCTCTTTTTACTCTGGAAATCAAAAACAAGACAACTTCTCAGTCTAGGTAGCCTGGATAAATTAATAAATTTAAAAGATATGAATTACTTTTATTTGTGAAAACAACATGTCTTTTCTGTGTGTTCCTCTTTTTAATTATTGCTTCTTTTTCTTTTCGTTTCAAAAATGGTTTTCTATTGTTAATTAAGAATCTATGCTATTGCTAGTTCTGGTCAAATTTTATCTAAATAACAAAATGTATGTTAATCAAAAAGTTGACTGGCTTCTCTATTTCATTTTTCTTTGAATCTGTGTTTATTAAGTTGGGCATGGTGCTCAAAATTTGCAAATTTCCCCTCTGACCTTCTCCATCTGAAGGTCAGAGTGCCACCATTGTTTTGTTGGCATTAAAATGTCACAGTATCTGCCCTGGATGGTGTAGCTCAGTGGATTGAGCGCGGGCCTGCAAACCAAAGGGTCACGGTTCAATTTTCAGCTAGGGCACATGCCTGGGTTGCAGGCCAGTTCCCAGCAGGGGACGTACAAGAGGAAACCATACACTGAGATTTCTCTCCCTCTCTCCTTCCCTTCCCCTCTAAAGATAAATAAAGTAAATAAAAATCTTTAAAAAAATGTCACAGTATCCCAACGCAGTGGGAATTTCTATTTGTATATTAACTTGTTATCTGCAGGCAGGATGCCAGTGAATTTACTCACAGTCTAATAGTGTAATTTAAATATTTAAGGGGTTGACACAAAATTAAGCAGTGAATTAAAACAACTTTCTGATTTGATCTCTTTTAAATGAATAAATTAAAATTCCTCTATTTTAAATAAAATGGCTTTGAATTTAAATGGGAAATTTGTTTCAGAAATAACATTTTAGAGTAAACAACTTCATACACAGCTGGCTAAATATATATATAGTTAGGCATATATATATGTGTGTGTGTACATACATATATATACACACATATATATATAAAACCCCCAAAGAGAAACAAGTGAATGAATATAAGAAATTTAATTTGAAGCAAAAATAACTTCAGACAAAAATTATTTAATAAACTTTAAATAGCCACTCACTGGTTCATTTATACTGGTGAAGCTTTAACAACCTCATGTTTAATAAAATCTGGGATGCTGGGGTGCTATGCAAACTTTAAAGACCAAGTTAGCATCTTTTACGTTGAAAGCCAAGAACCAGATTATAGAAGGGGGAAACACTCCGCTTTACCTTTCTATTGTCAGAATAAACACTGATTTTTTTCTCAGAGGCCCCAAACATAAGTAGAGACAGAATCCTGGCAGAGTCTTGGGCACACTGAGCAAACATGGTTGTCCTCTACAGAAATCCTCACAGGACTGTCACGACGCTTCTCAAGTCAAGGAGATGGCTCGAGTGTGGGGAGTCATAGTATTATCTCTTTGGTTACATTTGGCTACAAACTCCACCCCAAATCCAAGAAACAGAGAAGAACTTGAGATTCTCCATTAATTTTCATAACAATATTGCAGTGATAAGGTCAGATGGCATATCATTTCAGATTCTCTTATACTAATGGGACAGTAGGCAGCTACTTAGGTGTTAACAAAAGAAAAGGCAGCTAAACTAGCTAAGCCTGGTTAAGTCTGAAAGCTACAGTTTCCAGACACTGCCAGACAAAGACTCATCACCTCATCAAGGGGCTAACATTTCTATCCCCACACCCCAGTAGAGAGGGAGGATGAGGATAGGCTTTCGAATCTCCCCAGGGAACAACCAGCCCCTTCGCATAGATTGAGTGGTAGGGGTGAGGGGCAGCCAAGGTAGTGACCATAAAAAGCAGGAGTCTAGCCTGGGAAACTCTGGGAAAAGAATCAGATAAGGGCACAAAGCCTTGGAGGATCCAGGAAAGACACTGAAGAATTAGGAAGAAGATTGATTAGTTTGAAAGAAAGCTTACCCCTTTCCACACCCCAGGAGCTATATTCAAACTTAACAAAGGCCCGAGATTTGTTCACTTGTTCTCTCCAGAGCAGCCTTAGGGGCCTGGGTGTGGCAGGTGAAGCAGGTGCTCCCATTTGAAGTGCAGCCCCTCATAGCAGCCTGTACCAGAACGGAGATTAATGACACCTACAGAAGCTTCAGAAGCCACTGACAGGGTCATGTAGTATCTCCCAGGCTGGTGAGAACAAGTGGTGGCTCGCAGGCCCAAAGGCTGCACTTCTTCCACAGCAAGAAGGAGTTGGGCCACCTGGTGGTGGACGAGACATCGGGCAGTGGGTGGGGGGCAATCCTTTGTTTTTACTCCAATAAGTCTTACCACTACACCTCGCGTCCTGCTATGCATGGAACTTTAAAATGTGTTTGCTGCGATACCATAGAAGAACCCATTTTCAGACCAGTCCCACAGAACCACATTGGGCCTTGTCTATGTCCGGCAACACTTAATATTTTCCTAACAAGATTACACCCAGAGTAAAGTTTGGAGCAATATTGAAATTTAAATATAAACCACTGTCTATTAAAAGTACAAAGTAATTACCTTACTAGAAAGGAAAGTGTTCAGGCCAGTCAGTATCTATACAAGGATCTGTCAGGCTTTCACCATGATCATCAGCAATTCACCATGGCTAGACTATGGAGTACTGCTGAATATATCTGTTAGGAACAAACATAGAGTTTACATTTCTCATTATTTTGTTTTTTAATCCCCACCAATGTATACGTTTATTGATCTTAGAGGGAAGGAGGAATGGGCAGGGAGAGACATTGATTGGTTGCCCCACACACAGACCAGACCAGGGCTGGAACTCCCAACCCAGGTCTCTGCCCTCATCGGGCACAGCAAGGTGTATAGGACAACAATCCAAACGACTGAGCCATCTGGCCCAGGGCCAGTTTCCTGCACTCTTTCACACTATTTGATGATATAAATTGTTAGTCTAAATTACATGAATTAATATAGGTGGCTTGATATTGATTTAAAGATGAATTTTGTACATGAATGTTGCTGCATCAAAATCAGTAGAAATAGTATATGTTGGTTTTTATAATTTCTCATTAAAATATGTATTTTTTTTTTGTCTTTAAACCACAGGTTTAGTAGAATGATTGATGGTACTCAACCATGGAGAAGAAATTTCAAAGCTTGAATAGTGTAAGTTCGAGATTACTACTTGTCTCAAAAATAATTTAGTAAGGTCAACACAAAAATAAAAACAAACTTTTCATTTGGACATACAAAATGATAGTCATATAATTGACTCGTAACTAGCAAAACTCTAGCAAATCAAATTATTGCATTATCTGTAAGTATAGTATGCACAAAATTTGATCTTAGCAACTTGGCTAAGTTCTATGGCCTTATATTATTGTTTGAAGAGTACTTGATTGAGCTAATTTACAGTATTACTTATACTCTCAATTTATATGATGTTTAATTATCATTGCAAGATTTATGTCAAATAATAATGTACTAGAATTTTCCCACAAGGTAGTCAAGTCTTACACTCCTTGAAGATTCTCACCTCTGCCCCCATGTCAGTGGAGTCGTAAAACATGTACACGGTGCACCCTTGCATTTGTTGTAGAATGGCTTCTGCAGAGCTGGTGAAGCCTCCACCTGCTTGTAGTGTATGATACTATTAGAAACTACATTTTATATATAAAGTATATATATATATATGTAATTAATCAATTACTGGCAGTTCAAAACACTATATAAAATCTTCTTTTTGGCAAATTATAGAAATTAATTCTCTAAAATCATTCTGCAGGAAAAGCTGTACTTCTCTTAAACAATCTATTCATGTTAATTATATATAAACTAAGAATCTATCAACTGATTGTTTTTACCCGTTCACTTTAGCAATAGTCACCTTGAGAAATGAAGAAGGCACTATGGTAATGATTTTCCAAATTAACCTTACCTTTGGTTTTATCATATGGTGACATCATGTTATTTTTTTCTAACCTCATGAAATTGTGATGTTAGTTTTTCTTAATCTCATGGAATTGTAGATAGTCACTCTGTAAACTCTTCCAAATTCCATGAATTTAACCACAGGATTTTTGGAAAACTTTAATGGTGTTATTGAGGGAAATATAATGCACAATTAACTGCTTATATTTGAACTGGAAAATTTGATAGGTTTTAATTTATGTATATACCTGTGAAACAATGACCATAATTAAGGTAATGAACATATCAGTTATCCCCCAAAGTTATCATTATGTGTATTCGTAATCAGCCCTCACTTTCTGACCGGATTTTCCAACACCTCTAGTTAATTGCTTATCAGCTTTATGTCATAATGCATTTTCCTAGAATTTTATATAGAAGGAATCCTGCAGTATATATTTTATATTGCTTTTCTCACATAACATGAATATTTTGATATTTATATTATAATAATTGTTTTTCTAATTTCTGAATAGTGTTTTATTGTATAGATATGTGAGATTTTGTATTTATTTACTTGCTGATGGTCGCTTTATTTTATTTTTTTCAGGACTGTTACAAACAAAACTGCTGTGAGTATCTGTGAATGAATGTCTATATAGACATATCTTTTTATTTCTCTTGAATAATGAATATCTGGGATATAAGGTTGGACTATGTTAAAAAGTATGAAACTATTTTCCACAGTAGCTGTACCATTTTGCATTCCTACCACCATGCATGAGAGCTTCGGTTTTCCATATCTTTGCCAACACTTGGTATGGTAAGTGCTATTAATGTTAGTCATCTATAAAGGTAGTAGTGGTACATGGTTAAGCTTTAATTTTCATTTTCTTAATGACAAATATTCAGCATCTTTTCTTCTGCTTATTTGCTATCAATGCATCTTTGATTAAATATCTACTCAAATCTTTTGTCTATATCGTATTTAGGGTGCTGTTTTATCTTGTAGAATTTTAAAAGCTTTTAAAGTTCTATATATCCATTAACAGATATATGTTTTGCAAATAGTTTCTCCTCATCTAAAGGTTATCTTTTCATTTTCTTAACAAGATCTATTAAAGAATGTAGGTTTTTGCAATATTTTTTTTTACTTTTGTTGAAGTTTATTTTTTTCATTGTAAGTCATTGTTTTCATGCCATACCTAAGAAACATTTTCCTAACCTAAGGAAACACAGATTTTCTCATGCATATTTCTAGAAATTTTATAGAGTTACTTTCTACATTCAAGATATGATTCATTTTGATATATTTGTAAATAGAGAAAGATATTGATTAAAGTACTTTTTTGCATATGAATATCTGATTGTTCCAGCACCACATTTTGGAAAGAATCCTATTTCTCCACAGAATTTCCTACTCAACATTTTTGAAATCAGTTGTCTGAGTGCTGTGACTCTATTTTTGGACTTCATTCTATTCGTTGATCTATTTGTCTGTCGCGATGCCAATACCATGGTATTTTGAATATGGTAGCTTTATAATAGTTATCAAAATAAAATACTGTTAGTCCTCCAACATTGTCCTTTTTAAAATCAAAGTTGCTTTGGATATTCTATGAGCTTTGTATTTTCAGATGAACTTTAGAATAGCTTTTCAATTTCTGCAAAAAATGCTTGCTAGGATTTTGATTAATATTACACTGAACATATAGATCAATTTGCAAAAAAAATTGTCTTAACAATAATTATCTGATTGTTCTTTCAATTAATTTAGATTTTCTCTAATTTATCTGCATTAGATATTATCATTTTTACAGGTTTTATACATCTTTTGTCAATTTTATCCCTAGTAGGTCATTTTTTAGATGCTATTAAAATAATACTGATTTTTACATTTCAATTTCTGATTGTTCATTGTTGGAATATAGATATACCATTAACCTTTGTATATTAATTTTTCCTCTATGATCTTATTTAGTAGTTCTAGGGCCTTTTTAAAGATTCTATCAGATTTTCTACAAGAATTCTTGCTCTAAACTCTAGCTAACCCACTCAAGCAAAACAAAGTCACCATCTAATTAAATGAATTAGAGATGTCTCATATACATTCAAGATAAATATTATTAGGACTTCCTGGATTCATCCACACCATTTTCTTCTTAATATATAAAACTATTTTGTTTTTACATCGATATGACTCTTACACACTTAATTTTCAACCCCAGTTCTAGTTTTACATTGTTCCTTTGAAATAATGATAAACTTTATTTTTTCTTGTTTCTAACACTATTCAGTATGTTGACATTATTCAGTACCCAGATATCCAGTTTAATTCCTTTTATGCCAGTTCTAGATAAAGTGCTTAGTCAATTTCTGGTCTTCTTTTTTCTATTGTTTTGTTGTTGTCGTCGTCATTGTTGGCCTACTTCTGTCCTGAAAGTGAAATTTTGGAAATCTGACCAAATGTTAAGCTAAGCAAAATACTCTCCAAGTTCTTACAATGTTTAATTGATTGTATTTGTAAATTAAAAATAAAAAATAATCTGCCTTTTAAAATTAAAAATACAAAAAAAATATGTTATCTCCAAAATTATCTGCCTTTACTCATATGAACCATCTATCAACCAAAAGTGAAGGAGATTCAGCATCAATGCATTATGTCGTGTGATCTACTATTTATGAGACCGATTCAATTAACTAGGCAGACGTTTCTTCCTCATTCGTGTTTAGCTTTTGTTCTGAAAATAGGTGGTTGTTTAACATGCCTGGATAAAAAATATTGATATTTTTCAGTTCCCCAGTTGAGTCAGTGGCAACTAAACAAAAATAAGCCTTAAAATATAAGAAGCATGAGAGAATGATAGATGAAAGACCTACAGGAATATGAAAGTGAAACAACACCCTTTATATAAGAATTGGTTCAGAAAGTGATGTATAACTCAAATTAGCCATAACAGATACAAAGGGAAATGACTGGTTAGTGGAGAAAAAGAAAAGTTCTGTCTCAGGAAAAATGTCTGGTAGAGCCAGGCTGTCCAGTACAGTAGCCTCTCTCCTCAAATAACTACTGAGCACTTGAAATGTGGCTTATACAAGTAAGAGAAAAAAATTTCAAATTTATATACTTTTAATTAATTTAATTTTAAAAGCTGATACCCAATTTAATTATTGGAAAATTTTTAAATATCTTTCTTTAAAAATTTGGAATGTGAAATTACTTTCTCAGCTGTACATTTCATGAAACATACATCAAATTCTTCTTATCAAAATTTAATGTCCAAATTGAGATGTCAACACAAATCAGATTTCCAAGATTTAGCATAAAAAATAAAATGTAAAATGTATCACTAAATTGTTTATGTAGATTATATGCGAGAATGAGAATATTTTGAATATATTGGGTTGAATAAAATATAATATTAAGATAAATGTTACCTGGTGCCATTTGCTTTTTAAACATGGTGTCTAGGAAATTTTAAATTATTTATGTGGCTTTCATTTTACTTTCTGGACAGCACTGGCTAGATTTAAGTGAAGTTAAGGGTACCAACTTGAAGATAAAAATCACAAAAAAGTGGAAAAGTGAAGCCAGTGATGCAGGTAGACTTGGCCAGACGGCCTGGCTAGGCCCTGGAGTGAGGGAGAGACCACAGAAATCTCCAGGGGCAGCCCTGGTGAAGTTACACTGCTAATGCAGTGTGAGACAACAGATCTTTCTACCACCAGGAAGAGACGAGGCTGGAGAAGGTCCTGCGTGGAGCAAATGTGAAGATAGTGAAATGTTTGCATAAGGATAAAGCCCTTCTATTGCCTTCTTACAGGGAAGAATGGGGAAGTGCTGTGCCAGGAAAGATCCTGTTAGTCTACCCTGGGAAAAAGACCAGATTGCTGGTGGATGCTGGACCCTCCCAGAGCCCATGGAAGTGGAGTACTTGCAGGACTGGTGGGCCCTGGAAGCAGCATGGTTGGGAGGCAGGTACTGAGCCTTGTGGCAGGTGCTGGGCCCCACAGCTGGCATGATGGAGCTCCTGAAAGGCCACTGCAGTGGTTGGCAGTGACCCAGGTCCCCTGTGCAGGAAGTGGCAGTGGTGACATGGCAGCTCCAGTCCCACATGAAGATTCCAGGGAGAGAGCCTGAAGCCAGAGAGCTTTCCACTTAGCAGCCTCAGTCTCTGAAGGGCAGATAAGGGTGTGGCAAGAATTCCGGGTACTCTTTCTGATTCTGGGAATGGCTGGGCTTAGCCTGGGTTTTGGGAAAGAGAGAGATGAGCTTACAGCTAGGGAGTCTCTCGTAGTCCCAAATTACACAGTCCTTTAATAAAGACTTCTTTCCTTCCTCACCAGCCTACGTCTGCAGAAAATGCCTGTGGGCAGCAGCAGGCAGCGAACCCCACTTTTGTTAGGTAACATGAGGACCAGAAAATGGAACAAGAGCTTCTGTAGCAGGAAAGAGTGAAAATTTCTCATTGTAAGCACTTAAATTTTGTAATTTATTGTTACAGGATATCCTAATCTATCCTGATAATATATAAATTGATATAAGAGGAGTGTGAACTCACGCTCCTAGCGAAGGGTGTGCTAGGTTGTGCTATGGAGACAAGTAATAGGATAGATAGCTCAATAGCTTTAACTAACAAAGTTTCATTTTTCTCACATGCTGCTTGTCCATCATGAGTTAACTGTGGACTCTGCTCTACATTTTCCTCACTCCTGGCTCCAAGCCAACAGACTTGTCACTGTCTGGCAATATTCCAGACAGTGACAAGTAGGTGGCAAATCACACATGGATTTCTTCAGCCTGATATGACATGTCGATGCCACAGATATTTTCTTTTAGTTTGGGTTTCTCAGAAATAGCCCTTGAGCTAATGGTGAGTTAACGGTTCATGTGAAAGTAATACAGGCAGTAAGTGTCCACAGATAAAAGCAACAGCAGAGTAGGAGAGTAGGACTGAAAGGAAGTGAAGCCAAGAAATGTTGCCATATGAAGCAAAATGCCCTGAAATTTTGGCTCCCTCATCAGGGTAACTATGGAGACTGGACAGGTCAACTCTGAAATGTGTCCTTACCACAGGGGGGCACAGAGCCTGTGTTATTATACCTCTCTACATGTCAGTTACTTTTTTGGGTTTCCACTGTGGTGATATAATATTCAAGCCTTTTTGGGTTCCAGTGTCCCAACGAGCATCAGAGATCTGAAATTTGGCAGTGAAAACACCAGAGTCTTTGTGACTAAAATGGCAAAGGGATCCTAGGGGATAGGCAGGCACTGACAGCTTTGATATGCCTTTCAATGGCAAGGCACAACACACCTAAGTTTTTATTTTATTTTATTTTGTTTTATTTTATTTTATTTTATTTTATTTTATTTATTTTATTTTATTTTATTTTATTTTATTTTATTTTATTTTATTTTATTTTATTATTTTAATTGTTGTTTAAGTTCAGCTTTCTGTCTTTTACTCTCACCTAACTTTAAGGAGGCACATAAATACAATCCTACTAATCAGCAGATAAGAGAAGAACTGATAATACTCAGTGAATGGCGCTTATCACCACCATAATGAAAGAAGATAATAGAAAATATCGAAGCATTCTTAGACAAAAGTTACTGGATAAAATAGCTGTTTCCAAGGGTCAGTGGAAGGGAGAAGGGAAAAAGAAGAGGAAAAGAGGAGAGTGAAGAAGAAAGACAAAAGAAGTCAGAGATTGAAGAAGATTGAAGGACATTTGTGTTGTTGTTGCTGTTTATTTTTTCCTATTTTGCTATATTTGTTTATTCTTTATCAATGGAAGTGTTAGATGATGATAATTTTTATTCTCAATCATGAAAAGTCACTGATTACACACACACACATATATATACAGTCAGTATAAAAAGGGAATTTAAAAGTATAAGTGAAAAGAGATAATATATGAGACAAGGTTTTCAAGGAAACACAGGACAATGAAATGAGCTAATAGATTAAAACTTAATTTTTCAAGGTGAAGAGAAACCATTTACTTAAGTGAGAAAAAAATAATAGTAAGACTGATCAGGAATGCAAATAAACCTGCAGACATGGAACTGGAGAGGTCAGGAGGAACTCAAGTGTTTCTTCCTTTCTCTCTCAAATCATCCCCTGAAAGCATGGAAAGGAAAAAGAGGGAAACTGGGATAAAGGAGAGTTTGTAATAAATATCAGAGGGACTGAGAGGGAAGGGCCCCTGGGTTCAGGATGAAGGGCATATAGCAATGAAGGCCAATTGAGGACCCAGGACATGAGTTTCAAGTGAAATAGACCCAGATGATGGTTCCTCCATACACCTACATGGTGTCGCCAGTGGAGCACAACTTGATAAGAGGGAAAAGAGTTTAATGTTTTTGGCTATGGGGGTGATTATAGTGAGTTATTTCATGACATTATCATGTAAGGAAGCAATGGAAGCTGAGACAGGGCTGGGAGGAGAGTAAAGAGTGCTAAGGGCTTGATCGCCAGAGTAGAACTAATGGCATGAGGGAACAGTAAGGCAAGAAATTGCACATACATATAGTGTTGAACTTCTGAATTTCAGGAGTCCTGTATTGAGTGATACTGAGATTAAGTGTATGGGACTGAGTTATGGTCAAGAAACTATGAGGTTAGGGTAGGGTGTTATGCACTTTTTTGTGTGTGTCAGCATGATTTAGATAGTATGATGAGGAAGAGATGAAACATGATATTATAATTTTGAAGCATAACATTATACAGTGCAAAAGCATGATTATTTGTTGAGACTCTATTATTATAGTCCTGGGTCTCTAAAATCCAGAGATTAAATTGTGATTAATCCTATCTGCTCTACCTACTTCATAGGTAGCTTTTACTAATGATATTATTTACCTTGAGAATTAAATACAATAATAAATGTGATGTCTTATCTAATATGCAAAGTGTTAGGTAAATATATGGTGCCCAACTGAGTGCATACTTGAATCTCACAGTGGGCAAATCAGGGCTGTCCAATGCATTCTAAATCAGGTTGAGCCATTATTTGAAAATGCCAAATATCTTTACTCATTTAAATTCAGTGTTAGAGAAAAAAGAGGTAGCCAGCCTCAGTTCATGTGGTATTGATCACCGTTCTCTTTAGATAAACAAAAATAATTTGATGTAAGTTCCTATTTGTCTTTGTCTAGAAAACACAATTGAATAGTCAGCAGGAAAACCAAATTGCAACTCCATTTAAGTAATAAGACACAGCAGGGTATGGCAATGTTACATTAAACACCCTGAAGTGAGTTAATGTGATTATAATGTGCCTTATTTAAACAAACCAATTATAGCACGCACAGGTAATAAATTATCATCAGTATTAGTATATGAGCGTTAATCTTGTAGTTCCTGTTTATACATATATAAACACTTAAAATGCAGCACCATAAAATATAAACATTTTTATTTTACTGTTTTATAATTCACACAGCTGGAAATATTTTACTCTTCATTGAATTTTCAATTCTTTCATTCACTTATATAAAATACTTAACCAATTCAGATTATGTTGGAAATTCAAATATGATACATGCTATATGTGTGTTTCATGTATGTATTATGACTGTTTTGTTTAATGAAGTCACAGTATAATTACATTAACTTACTGGTGTGGGAGGAAGGGATTCTAATAAGACAATAGCTTAGGCTATTGTGGCCTAATATTTAAAAGAAGATGTCTTTAAGGAGTTTATAATTTGATAGAGGAAGAAACATATTCAGAACAATAAATCAAATGTCAGGAGAAAGGGGTAAGCTCCTCAGAGAGATAGAGCTGGAATGTACACAGGGAGATTTAGGGGAGGAAAAAACAGCATTTTTCAGAAGGGGAGAAAAACTTCCTACAGAAGAGAATATTTTAAATAAATAATGAAGAATGAGAAACATTTCTACATCCATAAATGAGAAGTGTTGGGAGAGAAGAATACACAGTCAAGATAATGCTAAATCAGTTCATTAAGTAATGAATATTTCTTTTTAAATTGTCTATTGACTAAAATAAAATGAAAGAATTTTCATATAACCTTTCTATGAATATACACATACACAATGTTTAATCATTTTTTCTATAAAAATTCACGGAGCATTAACTACATTCCAAACATAATGGAGAGAGATCAGAATGACTTCACTTAGCATGTTAGTTGTGAAAAAGAGAGAAATTATCAGGTTTACAATCTATTTAAAGTTAAAACTGACCAGTTTTAATGATAGACTAGAAGAGTATAAGAGGAAAAGTGAAAAACAACTTTATTACCCTGGCTGGTGTAGTTCAATCCACCCCCCAGCTGGTGGATTGAGCATGGGCCTGCAAACAAAATGGTCACCAGTCAGGGCACATGCCTGGGATGTGGGCCAGGGCCCCAGTAGGGGGTGCATGAGAAGCAACCACACAGCAATGTTTCTCTCCCTCTCTTTTTGCTTTTCTTCCCTTCTCTCTAATAATAAATAAATAAAATTTAAAAAATAACTTCAAGACTTTATACTTTAACAAATGAATGAATAGTGCTGCTAGTTACTAAGGATGGGGATAGTATCAAGAATTTGTAGATACAGGTGACTCATCTCTCATTAAAATGCTATAATGAATGCCTTTTTGCATAGAGAATTTTCCATATTTAGGGGCTGTAAACTTCAGTGGGTTTACCTTTTTACTTCTCATGACTGGGAAGTAAAATAGGCTAACTCTTACACTTTCCCCGCCTGATCATCCAAACAATCCATCTCTCTCTCTCTAGTCTCAGAGCCATTCTTGTATCAGCAGTGAGACAGGTCAGCATGCATACTTTCTCAGTATATATTGTACCACACAAGAAGATATCAGCCAAACTTCTTGGAAATCCCTTCCCCCAGACCTAAGCAGCTAGGTCTACCCTGAGCTTCCCTCCTTTCAAACATCTCTAGGAAGGGATAACCTCTTTCATAAAACTTTTCTTGACACAAAGTGACTTCCTTTCTCTCTTCAGTTACCAAACCTATTTGGTTGTTCTCATACCTGAAAGGAAAGTTCTGTACACCCACAAAGAGCAAGAGCAAGAGTGAGAGTGAGAGAAACAAGAAAACCCTGTTACTGGTTTAACTGAACATCCCTAGCTGGTGAGAATTATCTTCCCAGGCACTGCTACCAATTGTGCTCTTTGGAACCACACTTTTACTGTGTGTGGTGGTTTCCCCTTAACAATATATCAACTTGGCTGCATAAATTTTTAGTCATATTAAGAAGTTGTTCCACTCCTATTATTAGAACATAGTTTATGAGTGTTAAGCTAAGAAGCGGCATGGTGTATTTAGTGTACTGGAAAAATTATGTTGAGTCAATATAGAAAAAGAAAAGACCTGAATGTGGGAAAATGTTTGTTAGAGACCTTTTAAATTATCAGAGGGAAAGAATATTGTTACCTGGATTAAGAATGTGACAGAAGAAATGGAGGTAAGTGGAGGTTTTGAAAATATAATTAGGAAGTGGAATTGATAGAAAATTATGAACTAGACATCGGCTCAGGGTGCACAGTGAGGGAAAGGAGGACACAAGGATAACATCAGGTTTCTGGTTTTGACAATGGCATGGATAATAATGGCATTCTCTGGGGCAAGGCTTCCATGAGGAGGGGCAAGGGACGAACTGTTGTCAGGTTTGGTCATGCTGGCCCCGAGCTGACTGCGTGTGGTATTTGGTACTCAGTTATGTGCCTAAGTCTGAAGCTCATTAAAGTAGTAATATTTGGCTACCTAATAGTAATCATCAGAATTGATGGAAATTGAGTCATGAGAGGATGTGTAAAACCTCTAATTCAATAAGAGATGTGAGGAGAAAGAACATTCTATAAGGCACCTGATCAAATGTAGCAAAGTAGTAGGGGAAACCCGGGATGTGGTGACATAGAGGTATTCCAACAAGGAGGGATTAACCAATGCCACTTCAAAACATTTATTTAAAAAATAAACATACCCATCTGTGGAAAATCAAAAGAAATAAATATATCTGTGTACTGGTCTAGAAAATAATTTTTAAAAAACTGTAGTAAAGTGCAGTATTAGTTCTAAAATTTCACTGATAAGGCAAGCTTTAAGAAGAACACAGAATGGTAAAAAAAAAAAAACACACACACACACAACAACAAACAAACAAGAATGATAAAAATAATTTGCCATCCATGACTGATAATTGTGAGTCATTTTGAGTCACTTTTGCTCCAGATTTTAAAAAGAAGGAAAGAAAAAAATAGAACATATTGTCATTGTTTGTGTCTTTCTGGGCCATCTAAATTCATGTTTCAAAATGAGAAAAAAATAATTATCTGAATAAAATTTAATACAGTATTTTAAACATTTGTAGCAATGGCCATTGAGTGACTTTCAATGAAAACAGGTTAAAAAGAGATGGAGAGGAATATAGAGCACTAAAATCTGAATTCACACTCTTCATTTTCACTTAATTTTAAACAGCCCTATGTGATCATATTGTTAACCAAGACACCAAATGTTTCTCCTCAGATGATATTCAATTATCTCAAAACTACACTGTGTACTCATTTAAAAATAGATGATTGTTATAAGAGATACAGGAATAACACGAGGAAGTGGATTCAAAGGAAGACAAAGCAAAATATTTTAAGTATGTGATTTGATACGCAGAAGGAAGAAGTCTCAGACTTCAGCTGCACAGAATTATTTTCTTTACACTGACAAAAGTCTTATGTGAGCCCTGGCTGGCATAGCTCAGTGGATTGAGCGTAGGCCTGCAGACCAAAAGGCTGCTGGTTCGATTCCCAGACTAGGGCACATGCCTGGGTTGCAAGGCAGATCCCCAGTAAGGGGGCATGTGAGAGGCAACCACACATTGAGGTTTCTCCCCTCTCTTTCTCTCTACTTTCCCTTATCTAAAATTAAATAAATAAAATATTTTTTTAAAAAAAGTCTTAACTGAATGTTGTGGTTATGAAAATCAAGCTGATACCTGCAAAGGATTCTGTCTGTTCCATACACATAATAACTAACTCAAAGATGATGCCCACTGCAGAGATCACTGTGAAATGTGGGAATGTAGGTGTTGAGCCTGTTTGGGAATGGGAAGGCTGGGAGTGTGTGATTTGCTGTGACAGTATGATTTACAGAATAATTGTTCTAGAAATTTTAGATTAAAATACTTTAAAGGGGGGAATTATCTTGAACAATTCCTTAACCTCACATACTGGGAGACTAATTTCACAGCATTACGTGTAACTGACAAATAAGTACACTCTTAAACATTTGTAACTTTTCCTCAAGAAAGCAACTGTAGAACTGCTAGAGACTCTGTGGTTCTCACGCAGAGACAAAACAAACTGGATGCAGAAAAATCTCCCTTTGAGCTGGTGAAATAGAGTGCTCAAACAAGACATGTATGACATATATGGACTGAGATTGCATTACTCATATCTTCACAGATGTGGGAAATACAATTTTATGTTTTTGGTTAAACAACATCATAGAGACAAGGATTGTGCTTAATATTGGATTGGGTTGAAACATGAACCAGTTTTAAAACAATATTGGTTTAGTAAAATAGGGGATTCTTTTATAATCATTCTTATTAAAATTATAGCTCCAAAAACCCCTCTAGGAAAATCCCAGAAAATGTATGCAAATCTTTCGGAATATGAACAATATGATATTTTGTTGACTATCTGTATGTTTGGTTTGTTTTCATAATGCCTGCCAAATAATACATAACTAACCTCTCTTGCTAACATTCTAAAGGCACGGGACTTCAAAATAAACAATTCCAAGGATGCGCTTGTACCACAGTCATCTACCACTACTGTAAAATTACCTCCTTTAGATATGTGTTCTACAGATGCCACTCAAGCTGACAAGTGGGGTTTGTGGGTTGGAAGTGACACAGTACATGAATTAATGTCATACTCTCCAGGTAGTTTTATTTATCGGATTGGAGAACTAGTATTTGTTGAGCAGCTACTATGTGTCTCATGCTTACTGTTTTATGAATGTTACTTATTTTTCCTAATAATTCCAGAAAATATTATATAATCTTCCCATGTTTTTGATTGAGTCGTTGAGTGTCAGGAAGATTAATTAACTGGTATAAATATATGAAAAGAGATGAAACCTTAATTTTCATGTAAGATTTCTTAAAAGTAGAATTTTTTATTCCTTTCTCATACTGTAAACAAACCTCTTGTAATGTACAGTCTTCAGGACGAATCTGTAGCACCTTTTTCACAGCAAAACCAATTAATTAATAGAATTTGATCCATAGGTAAAATAAACCTGGGAAGATAAACATTTTATTTGACCTGAGAAGCAAGCTTTTGTCTGAATTTGGCTTTTCAGAAAAGTTATTATGGGTTCTTGGTTTAAACAAAATTGTGCATGTAACTTGGATTTCAGTTTATTTCTCTCTGGAAATTTCCAGTGCCTTTCATGGAACTTTCCCCAAACTGTTGAACTTGGGAAGGCAAATGACAGGATAAGCTAATGGAAATAGTAGATCAGATTAATTGCTTTAGGACTTTATTTTATTTTAGTTTTTTACTGGGTCTAACGTAAAAAAAAAAGTTAATACTGTTCTGCAGCAAAGAGTAAAGTTTCACAAAAGCCTGAATGCTGAGTAAAAAAAATAAGAAATATCAAGCTCAGTTTTTTAACTTCCTCAGTTCTTTTTTTAGATACAGCAGTAGATAGTGTTTCTTTCTACTCCTTCAACATTCTCTGAAAAGGTTCCTTAGCTGGAGGAATTCTGGTTATTGGAAGGACACTTCCAATAAGTGACCTATGCACTCTGTGGAAGTGTTTTCTATTGACCGTGTAGAGTGGGTGAGGGATAGCACAGGGGACAATCAATGAAATATTCAGGGATACCAGGCAAGGTTGTTTGAATACCAGTAATACTCCATAACATGTTAGTCAGTAACTGGAACATTGAATGTATTTTCCAAAATTCTGGTATAATATCATGATTATTCATTCATTATTTAATGAATTAATTCAGGAATGAAGCCAGCATGGTCTCTCTCCTCAAGTAGAACAGAGCCTAGTGGAGGGAGATCGAAATGTAGCAATTAAATGCAATAGGATATTGTAAGTAATGTAAGATTATGGCAGCTGAAGGCCCATTTTACCCTAGGAGATAAGGATATCAGAACAGACTTTGTGAAATAGAAAGTTCCACATATTTTGAATCTCTTTTATACAATATATATTCTCTCCTCTCATAACCATTAGCAAAGCCACCCCCTCATTCCATTTAGCTCTGGTTAGCATCACATCACATACTCTTTGAATGCATGTGCCTGCTGCATTACATGTGCCTTTCTGTAGAAAACAGGTGAGATTCCCGAGCATAGTTTAAACTTCTAGGTAGGCCTTAACTTTTTTAGGTATTGTTGAAATAAGAAATAATCACAGATAAAATATTTTAACAATGCAAAATAATATTTTGTGAACGATAATTGGCTTACTAAAATCTAAGTTACCACAGTTTATCAGTAAGAGACTTGTCTTGAACATTTCACAGGGGAGCAGATTTGCTCAAAGCTAGTGTTCATTATACTTTCTTGCTTGACTATTCTTATGGGTGACTGTGTTTTTGTTGTTGTCAATGATTGCTAAGTTAAGCCTTTAGTGGTGCTACCGCTAAAATTTCCCCAAATTACACTGTGATGGCCAACACTCACAATATAATTGTTTCTATCATAATTATTTAATATATTCTGATTGAAAATATGGCAGACTCACACCTATTTTAAATAGAGTATTTTGGTTGAAGGCAGACATTATATTGTCTTTCTATCTTTTGCTAGCACCTCAACTTCTGTAAGTATAAAAATTTGTTAAAATGAAGTACATTTTCATACATATTTACATATTTAATGTTTCTGGTGCCTTGAAACAATAAATTACATAAATATGAGAAGTGCATAGAATATGTAATAAGGTGTAGTAAACAGCTGAATATAAATTATTCATTTAATCTTAATCATCATACAACCCACAGGATGACATGGTTCCTTTCATCTATGCAACTATCTGCACTTACATTTCTTTAATACAAGTTCAGCATCCTAAGAAAAAGCCCTGCTTAATTTTGTCATTTTATTCTATTTTTACTTGCACTATTTATTTTATTATCTCATTATCCTTTGGCCCCTATGGCCTTATGTTACATTTATGAGTTGCTTTCCTCCAGAGTAAGTTTTAAAAATTCCAGTGCTATGAATAGTCTGTTGTACCTAATGGTTTTAAACCATTGCTGCTTTATTCCCCTACTTTTCCCTTCTGCATCAGTCATTTCCTTAATGTTTCCCAGTCTAAATAGTACTTTTGTTTCTGAGGGAGAACAGAATATGCCACTCCGAAATAGGCCACTTTGGCATATTGATCACTTTGAATTAAAGTTACTTGAGAAACATCAGTGTAAGAAGGACATCCTGACCTCCTCTGTCCCCCTGAAAGCAGGAAATAAATTTCCCATGTGGAATTATTGCCACTGCATCATGAGGGTAAAAGATATCTTCGTCAGTAGAGATGGGCAGTTTGGGGCTGTATAAACAAATCTTGTTACTTCTGAACTAATTGACTACTCTAAGCCCAAACTTCTTTGTCTTGTCAATTCTTTTTTTTTTTTTAATCTTTAGAGGGGAAGGGAAGGAGAGAGGGAGAGAAGTATCAATGCATGGTTGCCTCTCGTGCGTCCCCTGCTGGGAACTGGCCTACAACCCAGGCATGTGTCCTGACTGGGAATCGAACCGCAATTCTTTGGGTTCGCAGGCCCACGCTCAATCCACTGAGCTACACCAGCCAGGGCAATGTCTTGTCAATTCTTTACAAATTTATTGTTTCTCTCTATAAAAGGTATAAAAGCTGCTTGCTTTGGTCATTTATTTGAGTGTCATATCTCTGAGTTTCCTGCATGTATAAAATTAAATGTTCCATTTTTCTCTTGTTAATTTGTTTTATGTTAATTTAATTATTAGACCAGCCAAAGAATCTAAAAGGGAAAACTTTTCTTTTCCTACATTTTCATCACTTCTTTTCCCCTAAGAATACTATCCTGAACCAATTTGTTGCTGTTTAGTTGTTCACCCTTAATATCAAATTGATTTTGATATTAAATGAAAAGATAAAAAGTTCATACAGAAAATAATGTACATAAAATTATTGTGTAGGAGAAAATAGTTTTATATACATATTGGCCAACTGTTTTGCTTGCGGTATTTAAATATACAGTCTTCTGTTACACACTGTTGATGAAATATAATTAAACACAAAAATTCCTCCCAACCCAGAAAAGTGGTCCACAGATGTAGAGGAGATTATCCACATCACAGACAATCTAAGAGATTGGCAAGATAAAAAGGATTCTCACCCTTTCATATAATTTAGTCAGTATAATCACTAGTCCTCAAGTAACAGGAACTGATAACATTTGTTACATGTAGTTCATCCTAAATTAATCTGAAACTGGGATGACTATTTGTGTTAGCTAATAGGTTTTGTTAAAAAGGAAAATAAACTCACATCTTTATGGCAGGTGGTGATTTTGGAGCAAGGAGCTCGCTGCAGTTAGGCTCCGACCCTCCCGTAGAACTGAGATGGGAGATGATGACATTCTGAAGGTGCGGCTCCTGGCTCCTTGAGAAAGATTTTTCTGGTTTGATAAACTGAAAAGAGGCTAGTTTAGATTTGTAAAAGATTTCGTATAGGTTCATGGGACAAGAAGGAGTTTATAATCATAATTTTTTAATGCAACACTTTGAAAGAAATGGGGCAAGGAAAGGAGTCTCTCTTTTAGTACCAGATATTCTTCTAATTTTTGATTTATGTTTACCCTTACAAATCCTGGGGCCATACATCATTCTTTTCAAGAAATAAATGTTGATTAACTATTAAAGATGACTTTAACAAGATTTTCACACACTCACACACACTCACATCACTAGGATTTATTTGGTGCTATACGCTTGCCAACTTTCTATCAAACATCTTTAGACTTTCAGATGAGTTCATTCCTAGGATAAACATATTTATATACTTTACTTAGACATAGATATGTAAATGTATTTTAAAATGCATTCTGTTTAAGTTTTTAATAATTTCTGTTCAAAAATCATAATTCAAATGCTGCTTTGTTCTAAAGATTGTCCAGGTTGTATGGGCACAATACACTTCTTGCTATTGTTATTTAAGGCATACATTCTTCTGAAGTCTGAAATAAGTTTCTTTTATAGTCAACACACCTAAAATAAAGTATATTTAAAAGTTAGCAACCTAAATAAATGGTCTTTTAAAGAGTCTTTGGATAACTATAGCAACATCTTATTAATGCATTTATTGCATAAGTGTTAATTTGTCCTTTCTGAGAATAGCTTAACTTTTATTCTTTTCAGCTTTCCCTTTTTTCCATTAGTGAGATTATACTTTTCAGTGGCAATTAAGTCAATGCCTTTGCTACTTGCAGATAAATTTAGAACATATGATATAAAATCTTTCTCTATAAAGGGCATTCTGATTCTGACAATGCACGTATTGTGAGCCCTTAATTTCCTATCTCAAGTCCTGCAGGATATCAACAATCCACATGGCATGTGTAATAAAACACTCTTGTACTGTAGCCTGTGGCTACGTTTCTTGATAAATGGATTGATTTGTATAATTTACAGTCTCTGTTTGGTGATATTATATTCAAATGCCCTTATTGTATATTTAATTCTGTTATACAATCTCCTTTATTTTTCTCACCTCATTCTTTTCCTCTTTTCCATCCTTAGCCCACTCTTCCATTCTATCATTTAGACATTTAATTCACTAATAATGAACATGTGTTTTCCATGGGCTATTTTATAGTAAGGCTTAGGAATACTGGAAATCCTACCTGGTTTTTACTCATTGCCACAGTTTCCATTTTCATCCTTAGTAAGTCTCAAATCAAGTTAGATTTCAACTACTGATCATTTTTTAAAAATACTTGGCTAGAGTAAGTTATTTTATTTTTTTGAAAGTTGTAGTATAGTCCAAAACAAAACAAAACAAAATATCACTCAGTCTAAATGCAACCTCTCTAAAGCAATATTTCCAAGTAGATTATGGATTTTTTAAAAAGTTAAGTACATTAGTCAATTGCCAAAAAGCATTAGTCATTACCAACACAGGCTCCTATGTAGTATTTTTCTCTACTATATTCAGAGGCAACGAGTTAGGCAAAAAAAGGCAGACACTGAATAATTTAATTAAAAATCCAAGATAGAAAAAATTCCCATAATTTTTAACCCAAGACCTTTAACTTGG
>PVKM010007033.1:0-42540 GCA_004027735.1 Carollia perspicillata | reverse complement strand
ACCAGATGGTTTCACAGGAGAATTCTACAGAGCATTTAAGCAAGAACTAACCCCTATCCTTCACAGACTATTCCAAAAAATCCAAAGTGATGGAAGACTCCCAAACTCCTTTTATGAAGCCAGCATCATCCTAATCCCAAAACCAGATAAAGACACAACAAAGAAAGAAAACTTCAGGCCAATATTGCTGATGAACATAGACGCTAAAATCCTCAACAAAATATTGGCAAACCACATCCAGCAATACATTAAAACGATCATACACCATAATTAAGTGGGATTCATCCCAGGGATACAAAGATGTTTCAACATTCACAAATCAGTAAATGTAATACATCACATAAACAAAAGCAAAGACAAAAATCACACGATCATATCAATAGATGCGGAAAAAGCATTTGACAAGGTACCGCACCCATTTATCATAAAAACACTCAGCAAAGTGGGACTAGAGGGAGCATTCCTCAACATAATAAAGGCCATATATGAGAGACCTACAGCCAACATCATACTCAATGGGCAAAAACTAAAAGCTTTTCCACTAAGATCAGGAACAAGGCAAGGTTCTCCACTTTCACCACTTCTATTCAATATAGTTTTGGAAGTTCTAGCCACAGCAGTCAGACAAGAAAAGGAAATAAAAGGCATCCAAATCAGAAAGGAGGCAACAAAACTGTCACTGTTTGCAGATGGTATGACAGTCTACATGGGAAATCCTAGAAACTCCACCCCAAAAGTGCTCAACCTAATAAATGAATTTGGCAAAACAGTGGGATACAAAGTCCATACTCAGAAGTCAAAGGCATTTTTGTATACCAACAATGAAACAGCAGAAGCAGAAATCAAGAAAATATTCCCATTTGATATAGCAAAAAGAAAAATAAAATACCTAGGAATAAACCTAACCAAGGAGATAAAAGACCTGTATGCAGAAAACTACACAACACGGAAGAATGAAATCAAGGAAGGCACAAACAAATGGAAACGTATACCATGTTCATGGATTGTAAGAATTAACATCATCAAAATGTCCATATTACCCAAAGCAATATACAGATCCAAATGCAATACCTATCAAAGTACAAATGGCATATTTCACAGACATAGAAGAAACACTTCAAAAGTTTATATGGAACCATAAATGACCCCGAATAGCAGATGCAATTTTGAGGAAGAAAAACAGTATAGGAGGGATCACAATCCCTAATACCAAACTGTATTATAAGGCCACTGTAGTCAAAACAGCCTGGTACTGGCATAAAAACAGGCGCATAGACCAATGGAACAGAACAGAGAGCCCAGAAATAAACCCAAGTCACTACAGTTAGTTAATATTTGACAAAGGGGGAACACCATCAAATGGGGTAAAAATAGTCTCTTCAACAAATGGTGTTGGGAGAACTGGACAGCTAGCTACATGCAAAAAAAATGAAACTCGAGCACCAACTTACACAATACACAAAATCAAATTCAAGATGGATAAAAGACTTAAATATAAGCTGTGACAGCATTAAAATCCTAGTTGAGCATATAGGCAGGAAAATTTCAGAAATCTCACACAGGAACATTTTTACTGATATGTCCCCCAGAGCAAGGGATATAAAGGAAAGAATAAACAAATGGGATCTCATCAAAATGAAAAGCTTCTGCACAGGTAATGAAAACAGCATTAAAATAAAAAGAGACCCAATGACATGGGAAAACATATTTGCCAATGATACCTCAGACAAGGCTTTAATCTCCAAAATATACAAAGAACTTACACAACTCCACTCCAAGAAGACAAGCAACCCAATTAAAAAATGGGCAAAGGACTTGGACAGGCATTTTTCCAAGGAGGATATACAGAGAATTCAGAGACACATGAAAAGATGCTCAATATCGCTAGCCATCAGAGAAATGCAAATTAAAACCACAATGAGATACCACTTTACACCGGTACGAATGGCCATCATAAACAATGCCACAAACAACAAGTGTTGGAGAGGTTGTGGAGAAAAGGGGGCCCTAGTTCACTGCTGGTGGGATTGCAGACTGGTACAACCACTATGGAAAACAGTATGGAATTTTCTCAGAAAACTAAAAATGGAACTGCCTTTTGACCCAGCAATTCCACTGCTAGGATTATTCCCATGAACCCTGAACCTCCACTCCAGAAGAACCTATGCACCCGATGTTCACAGCAGCACAATTTACAATAGCCAAGTGTTGGAAGCAACCTAGGTGCCCATCAGTTAATGAATGGATCAAAAAACTATGGTACATATACACAATGGAATTCTATGTGGCAGAAAGAAAGAAGGAGCTCCTACCCTATGCAACAGCATGAATGGAACTGGAAAGCATTATGCTGAGTGAAATAAGCCAGGCGGTGAAAGACAAATACCATATGATCTCACCTTTAACAGGAATCTAAGCAACAAAAGAAAGAAGCAAGCAACATATAACCAAAGACATTGAAATAGAAAATGGGATGAGTGTATCCAGAGGGGAGAGGGGAGGGAATTTCAGGGAAAAAGGGAGGGGATTATAGGAGCAAGTATAAAGGACACATGGACAAAAACTAAGGGGGGGTGGAAAGGGGAGGGAGGTGGGGAAGGCTGGGGGAGTGGCCTGGGATGGGAGTAAATGACAGAAAACTGTACTTGAATAACAATTAAAAAAGAAAAAAAAAGAATGCAGCATTGTTCCCTCTCTGACCCCTCTCCCACATATGGTGCCAAACACAACAAAGGGGTTGCTTTGCCCTAGCGAATACCTAAGGCTCTGCCCCTTACAATGTAACAGGTGTGACAAGACAAAAAATATGGCCCAAATGAAAGAACAGATCAAAACTCCAAAAATAGAATGAAGTGATGAAAAGATAGCGGACCTATCAGATGCAGAGTTCAAAACACTGGTAATCAGGATGCTCACAGGAATGGTTGAGTATGGTTGCAAAATAGAGGATAAAGTGAGGCTATGCAAAGTGAAAAAAAAATATACCAGGAATCAAGAGTGAAGGGACGGAAACTGGGACTCTAATCAATGATTTGCAGCAGAAGGAATAAATAAACATCCACCCAGAAGAGAATGAAGAAACAAGAACTCAAAAAAATGAGAGGCTTAGGAACCCCTGGGACCACTTTAAATTTTCCAATATCGAAATCATAGGGGTGCTAGAAGGAGAAGAGGAAGAGCAAGAAATGGAAAACTTATTTGAAAAAATAATGAAGAAATATTTCCCCAATATGGTAAGGGAAATAGACTTCCAGGAAGTCCAGGAAGCTCAGAGAGTCCCAAAAATGTTGGCCTCAAGGAAACACACAGCAAGAAATAGCATAATTACATTACCCAAGATTGAAGATAAGAAAACTATCTTAATAGCAGCAAGAGAAAAGGAGAGACATGGAGTTCCCATGAGACTATCAGCTGATTTCTCAAAAGAAACCTTACCGGCAAGAAGGGGATGAAAATTATTCCAAGTCATGAAAGGCAAGGACCTCCACCCAAGATTACTCTATCAAGCAAAGCTATCATTTAGAATGGAAGGGCAGATAAAGGGCTTCCAAGATAAGGTCAAGTTAAAGGGGTTCATCATCACCAAGCCCTTATTATATTAAATGTTAAATGGATTTATCTAAGAAATAGAAGATCAAAAGTTATCAACAATAAAATGACAACAAACTCAACTATCAACAACTGAGTCTAAAAAAAAAAGAAACTAAGCAAACAACTAGAACAAGAACAGAACCACAGAAATGAAGATCACATGGAGGGTTATCAGTGGAGAAGGGGTGGGGGAGAATGTGGGAAAAATTACAGGGAATAAGAAGCATAAATGGGCCCTGGCTGGTGTAGCTCAGTGGATTGAGTGTGGGCCTGTGAACCAAAGGATTGCGGTTAGATTCCCAGTCAGGGCACATGCCTGGGCTGTGGGCCAGGTCTCTGGTGGGGGCCACACAAGACAAGCACACATTAATGTTTCTCTCCCTCTCTTTCTCCCTCTCCTCCCCTCTGTCTAAAATAAGTAACTAAAATTTAAAAACAAAAAAATAAAGGATACAAAAGAAATGCTGTAAATACCCCAGTCCAGATATACCTCTTGATTCCAGCAGAAGCTTTTGAAGAACACCTGTCATGATTGTCTGACTCATTCCAGGGCTCTGATACTTTCCTGTTCCTCTTTCAGCACCCTCTATCCCCAGGAGTCCAGTGGCTACCTGCTCTTCTTGGCCCATCCTGGACTTCTTCTTTGAATATGTTACTAAATTTTACCTGGGCCCTAAACTACAAACCAATCCTTTCCCATGTCTCAAAAAAAGTACCCCTTTTATGTACCATAACTTTGGGGCCCTGATCTTATCTGGGTAACAGTGGGCCAACCAGATAAACTAATCATCATTCTCTCAGAATGGAATGCCTCTGTCACCAGAAGGCCCTTAAGAAACAACATTAATGGAATTTTCACCCTGATAGGGCAAGGAAAATGAAATCTGTAGGCAAGAAGTTTGTTCTCAAATCATATCCTATAGGTAGTTTGGCCAGCCTGTACATACACTGATTGAAGAACTCATGCAATGTGATCCTACTGCCCACTCTCACACTTCTCCAATGTCCTTTCCATTCTGCATTTACTAAAAACAAATTGTTACTGAGTTTGGGTTGTGCACTGCAGGGATTGTCTCATTGGTCCCATTCACATCAAAGTAGCCAAAGTCTTTTCTTTCTTGAGAGCTATTTATTCATCCTTCCTTAGAGAGAGAATCTCCAGGAACAAACCCTTAATAAAAATTCTTCTAGAGCTCTTAATCATTTTACCTTTGCTTTTTCTGAGGGGCAGAGGTCCTCAGAGCTTGTTTTCAGGTTATAAGAAGTCCTTTATACTGACCAGTCAGAAAGTAGGATGAGATTAGATACTGTGGGTAGGTTAGCTGGCACCTAAGTTTCCTGTGCCATTGTACTGCTGTCCATAGCTGGAACCTGTTCTGCAGTTTATCTTCAAAAAAGCAATTTGTAGTACATCCAGGCAGAAATCCAATTTAAATGAAGAAGGGGATTTGCATGCATAAAGTAACTGATGCATGGTTTTAAAAAATGACCCCTTTAACTAAAATCCAAAGGTCTTTCTTTGTAAAAGTCCGTATCTGGAGAGGGTTAGCTGATATTTGAGTCTCTGCCCCCAAAGTGTATATATGAAAGGTTATATGACATTACATTCTCCAAGCTTACTGTGGCTTGGTGGCTAGGAACAAAATCAAACTTGACATATAGTTAGAAGTTAGTTTTGGTCATTTGTCCCTTTGAAGAATATTCATTCTTTGAATTCTGGAGAGCCTGAGGCAAGAGTCTCATATCAAAGCACATGGCACAATGTTTGGCACCTAGTAGGTGCCCAATGTGTATTGGTTAAACTGAATGCGAGTCACCAAAGCTTTCCTTTGGTTTTTGGCCAGCACTGCTTGTTGTCTACCCGAGATCAATTTCCCTCTTCTTTCCTAGAATAATCCTGGTTTTGTTTAAGGTAGCAATATGCCTAGTTTAATACTCTCATCCTTGTAATTGATGTAGAATGGGTGGGACATGTAATATGCTTTTAATTTAAGATTTAATTTAAATCTCCTTATCCAAGGAGATTTAAATGGGAGTCTTTTGGGGATTTCTGGCAAACATTTTGTTTTCCTTATAAATGGTGATAGATGTGGTTGGTATTGCACTTTCCTTATTTTCTGGCTTCTTAAGATCACTGATGTCACAGCCAACTTGTGATGATGAGACAACAACTGTGAAGGTAAAAGTCAACATGCTAAGGCTGGTGAGGCAGAAAGGAAGAGCTTAGGTCTTTGATGGCATTCTTGAACAGTGGAGCCAATATGTACAACTACCTACTTGGAGGCTTCTGTTTATACATTCAAAAAATACTTATTTGTTTAAACCACTGATAGTCAGGATTTTGTTACTTGCAGCATAATGTGCTCCTAATAGATACATATCTCCCTACTACCAGACTTCCAGAATGTTAAAGTAGGTTCCTGGCTCTTCATTGCACCTCATTCGGTCACTTTGCCCAAGTCAAGTTGCTATACCAGTGTGGCCTAGCTTCAGGTCTTTCCTGACCTAAATCTACTACAATCAATAAAACCAAAGTTTAACTTATTTTGTGTCCTGTTTTCTCAGGGCCTTGCAAAGTGATACAAACTAAGTGAATAGATGCCTGTGTGTTGAAGCTTTTAACTTAAAACAGAGTTCTGCAATGTGTTAGCCTTAAAGGCTAGCTCCTCCCAGTCCAACAATTGGGTGTTTATAGCTGTCACAGGAACATCAAATGATCCATTTTGGGCCAGAGGAAGATTTTGGGTGTACATTGACCCCACCTTACAAGTGGTCGCCTTCAAAATATCTGGCTCCATTTGAAACTATTGTGCAGATGACTTTTTTTCCTTTAACAGATTTTATTTAGTTGTCAGTAACATTTGCATGATTCTGAAAAGTAAAACAAAAAAAGAGCAGTGGATATGATCCTCTAAAGAATTACAAAAGTTACTGTGCTGAATAAATTGAGAACATGATTATGATGTCTAATGCAAATACACTTTTTAAAGCTATACATTCTCTTAAACACACACACACACACACACACACACACACACACACACACACACTGCTTGAGCAGAGAGATCAAGAGAAACAGAATTTACAAGATTATTAAAACTGAGCATTGATGAATAGCATGTGGTGGGTACCCCCTCCCATCAGGGGACTCACTTATTTGGGTCTGTGTCTCTGTGTCCTAGCAACGTATGCCCCCATAGTGTTTTGTGACCTTCATTAGTTAATCTATTGTGTGTGAAAATGTACTTAGAAGACTATAAAGGAAAAACAAACTCAAGTTACACAGTGATTAGCCCAAGAGACAGAAAGTATATACCTGCTCTAACTCAGTAATGAACTAAAAAGCAAAAACACTGACAGATACACAGCAGCTAATGCAAGTCAAAGGAAGTCTTCTCTACTCTACAAAGATGGCAAGAAGAGCATTCCAGCATACCAAGTAATGAGCTGACAGTATTGACAGTATTTCAGTGATGTAGGAGAGTTCCAACCTTTGTGTGTGACTATCTTTCTAATTATGTTTCTCTCAGTTATTTTCCTAATTTCTCTCTCCCTCCCTCTATCTTTCTTTACCCCTCTCATATCTTAGTACATCACTTTAATATAAACTGTGACTTTTCTCAGAACATTAAAATGACTAAAATCAGTATGAAATTTAAAATGACTTTGAAAAATCTACAGAATGTCTCAAAAAATGAGAGATATTAAAATTTTAAAACAGAGAGGGTGTAAACAAAAATAAAAGCATCTTGAAAAACAACAAGTCTTTTTCTCATGGATGGAATTTGTTGGGGATTTAGGTGTGTATGCTTTAGCAACCTGATTTAGCAACCTGGTTTAGCAACCAGGCAAATAGATTTATATGGGTTTGGGGCAGGGGCCATGTGGAAAGGTGAAGGAGAAAGGAAGCTAATGTCTCTTAATCCCATGAGGTTTCTTACTGGACATGTAGATGCAGGAAAAGAGGAAGTGGTAGTCAGTTAAAAGAAGTGAGAATTTTCTTAAGGTTCTTGTGCAAACCTAACATTGGTTATATCCTTTTTCTAGTGATTTTCCAAATTTAGTGTGCACCAGAAACACTATAACTTGAAGCACATGTTCCCAGGTCTCACTTCTGGAAATTCTGATTTACTAGGTCTGAAGTGTGTCCTGTAATTTCAATTCTTAAAAAATATTCCAGGTGATTCTGTCCCTGTTCATTTGGGGATCAGACTTTGAGAAGCACTGCTTGTGGGGAGGGAGACCATTCTCTCTGCTGCCTCTTTTTGGACTCCAAAGCAGAAGGGTTTTCTATTTCTAGAGAAAGCAGGCCATGAAGGACAAAGGTTTCCATTTGAAATGGTGCCAGCCAGTGCATTTGTGGTAAGAAAATAGGATTGATTTTCAGAGGTCACACAGATTTCTTTCTATGACTGAGGTGCATAAACATATGGCCCTGTGTGGGAAGGTGAAGGGAAAGATGAGAAGACCAGGAGAGCAATAGATCACTGCAGGTGATTTTGTTTTCTTTTGTTTTTATTTTTTTCACACACATATTCTGAAATATTTCTTTTTAAAACCTAAGACAGCCCTAAGATTTAAAATAATGTCTAGGCTATTGGTTCTCAAAGTGTGGTCCTTGGACTAGCAGCATTGGCATCACATGGGAACTTCTTAGAAATACAAGTTCTCAGTCTCCACCTCTAGACCTATTGAAGCAGAAACTCTGGGGCTGGGGTCCAGAAATTGGTGTTTTAACATGCCCTTCATATGATTATGATGCATGCTGGAATTTGCAAACCATTCACTTAGCAACAAACTGCCCTATAAGGCCTCCAAGGCCAAAGTCTGGATCCTCACTATCTGTGTGTCCCCATTTTCACTCCATTTCCAACAAGGAATACGGTGCCGATTACAGAGGATGATCAGGAAGTTGTTTCTAGAAGCTTCCATTCTCTAGTATCTTATGTTTTCAGTAATAAAAATAAAATATCATTCATTTTCAGTAGTAAAGTTCAGTTGATGTTGATAATCTGATGAACTTCATTAAGGGCAGAAAATTATATATATATATCTCCATTGTGAGTCTCATCCCTGGAAATTCACTACATCTGGAATAAAGCTGGGAAAGTTGTATTTGTAAAAACCTCCCAGTGCATTCTGATGAAAAGTGAGATTTGGAGAACACCAGATAGGAAAGATATGTGCAACCATAACTGAGCTGAATCTTAGGATAAACTTCTGTAAAATGGGAGCACAACATCCTGCTCTACCAACTTTATAAGATTACTAGAAAGATCAGTAGAGATGATTTATTTGTCTTACTTAAAGGACATACAAATGATCTCAGATCACACATTTTCCCTTCTTATCAAATATTAGCCTCCTTTAGTCACTCCAAAGTCTGGCAGTGTGTTTCTGAAGAAACTAAAACCTTTACAAAGAAAATTTATCCTCACCGACAGTGATGCCACAGACATGTGAAGTGTTCTCAATACAAGAATGCAACTGTGCATTTAGTATGCCAAGTTCATATGCAAAATAAATAGCTCTCAATTGGGGTGCTGCAGGACAACATTATTATGGCAACTGTTATTATCTTAGCAATGACTTTCACCTAAGCTATTCTGGGTGCTACAAAAGTTGAGCTTATATTCAGATATTTCTCTTACCGTAGTGAGATTATCTGAGTCCAGTGTGGCCTGCTTGGGAGGAAATCAACACAAATATAGTGAAATTACAATTGACATAGATGTCACAGCATTACGTGCTGAAAGGAACATCACACTGAGTCCCCAGACACTCGATGAACTAATCTCAGCCTTGGGCAACCCTGCTGGCATTTCTAGGCCTTAGTTCATTAAATGTGGAATCTTCCTTTTAAGAGTGTAATAAGGATAAAATGAGATCCAGGTGTTAAAATGTACGGAAATGTTGAAAGTATTGTGACATTAAACTTTGTTTAACTACGACCTTCAATTAACAGAATTGTCCTCTCCCAATGCCCTTGATTTAAAAGGGAAAATGACAATAAACCTTGGAAATTGGAGATTTCACCAAAGCTGTGTCCTGAGCTCAGTCTATGTTGTAGTTGGATCTATCTTCATTCCCATCTGGACATGGAGAAGAGATGTATAAAATGATAATTCCGAAGCTCTGCAAGAGCTTTGAATTCCAAAGATTCAATGATATTTTTAAAAAAGATTTTATTTATTTATTTTTAGAGATGGGGAAGGGAGAGAGAAGGAGAGGAAGAGAAACATCAACATGTGGTTGCCTCTCATATGCCCCCACTGGGGACCTGGCCCGCAACCCATGCATGTGCCCTGACTGGGACTTGAACTGGTGACACTTTGGTTTGCAGCCTGGGCTCAATCCACTGAGCCACACCAGCCAGGGCAGATTCAATGACATATTTAAGGCAGTGACATAAAACCAAATATTTCAGGAAATTTGCCAGAAGTAGACCAAACTAAATAGGTTATTTCAACATTTTTAAAATTTCAGCTAAGCAGATTATTAGAAGATTTTGTTAATTAGAGCTGTCAATTACCTGATAATTTTTTATTAGTCTGCAGCTGTCTTACTTTTAATTTTAAAAAGTGACTATATTTAATTTGGCTTTCTGCCATAGATCTGGTTAAATAGCCAAACCCCAAAGTATCATAAACAAAGATGAAATATTTTCTGTACAGTTTAGGGGCAACAGTTGAACAAGAAATAAGGTAAGAATACAGTGGAAAGAAGAAACATCTCCATGATCTATTTTGGTTTTGCTGTTCAAAACTTTGTGGTTTTTCTTCAAGATTGACTTAGGAGTGTGGCTGTGACTTATAATCAAGGCGGTGATTGTTTATTTTCCCTGGGAACCCTTTTTGGAGGTATGCCATTTGTTTGTGAAGTGAGAGCTACTGATCTCCATTTGGTTCTTTTTCAATGTTTTCCTGACGGTGTTACAAATGCCCACAAATACAGATTTTCTTTTATGCAATTGGGAAAGAGGTGCCTTGATTTTGCAAATATTCTAGTTATCAATAAATAGAGTTCTTCCCTATTCACCTTTCATGGATTTCTGATTTTCAAAAAGTGAATATAAAGTAAAATATAATTAATAATATTACATCAGGTTGAGAGCAATTTTATCTTTCTTTGGTAATTTAAGGAGGTAACTCAAGGCCCTGAAGGGTTCCTGAGCCATGAGGTAGAACCTCAGGTCCCCAAGTGCTGTTCATGTGCAGGAGTGCTGGCCAACAGAGTGATCTTTGGAGGATTAAAATGCTGGGAAATCAGCTGTTGCTGTGCGGTTCTACTGGAGTGCAACAGGATGCTCTCTGAATTTGCTAAAACATTCTCTTCACATTCTTTTCTTCCTCTGCCAGCTCCTCTTAGCCATCTTCACCTTCTATACTTTTGTATTTCTTTTGACCTGCTCTCTTGATACTTCCATTTCGCTCAAATAAAGTAATTTTGTGTCATTGAAAAAACCTTTTAACCAGTATCCAAACTAAATTTATTTTATTTTATTTATTTATTTATTTTAATTTAATTTTATTTTATTTTAATTGTTATTCAAGTACGGTTTTCTGTCTTTTACTCCTGTCCCAGTCCACCCCCCCCAGTGCTCCCCACCTCCCTCCCATTTCCACCCCCTTAGTTTTTGTCCATGTGTCCTTTATACTTGTTCCTATAATCCCTTCCCTTTTTCCCTTGAAATTCCCTCCCTTCTCCCCTCTGGTTACTGTCATCCTGTTTTCTATTTCAATGTCTTTGGTTATATTTTGCTTGCTTGTTTGTTTTGTTCTTTATGTTCCTGTTAAAGGTGAGATCATATGGTATTTGTCTTTCACCGCCTGGCTTATTTCACTCAGCATAATGCTTTCTAGTTCCATCCATGCTGTTGCAAAGGGTAGGAGCTCCTTCTTTCTTTCTACTGCATAGAATTCCATTGTGTATATGTACCATAGATTTTTGATCCATTCATTACTGATGGGCACCTAGGTTGCTTCCAACCCTTGGCTATTGTAAATTATGCTGCTATGAACATTGGGGTGCATAGGTTCTTTTGGAATGGAGTTTCAGGGTTCTTGGGATGTATTCCTAGTAGTGGAATTGCTGGGTCAAAAGGCAGTTCCATTTTTAGTTTTCTGATAAAATTCCATACTGTTTTCCATAGTGGTTGTACCAGTCTGCAATCCCACCAACAGTGAACTGGGGTCCCCTTTTCTCCACAACGTTTCCAACACCCTACACACAGGAGGAAAAACTGGCTAATTCACAGAGGAACAGAGCAGACAGACAATAGTACCACAGCATATTTGAAAATAAGAGTCCACAAAAGTGTAGCAGACACTGAAAAACCAGAAACCAGATGGTAAGAAGGATATTTCAGGCCAGTAAGGTCCTGGGGACCAGCGCAGGGACAGGGGTACATTTGTAGCCCCAGACCTAGCGCCCAGAGCAGGCGCTTTGTGTACCACAAACTGCTTGAAAGTGGAGGGCCTGCTGAAATCCTTGGGAGAGAGCTGGGTCACCTGCTCCCTCCCTCCCCGACAGACCAGGGTTTGAGCAACACCAGCAGAGTTCTGGTCCTGGAGAGGGGAATAAGGAGGAAGAGGCAAGATGCATGGGGATGTGATTACTTGTGGAGGCTGTGGTCGCCAGCTGGGGAGAGCTGAGAGTCAGGCTGTGATGTGCACTAACCCTGATAGTCGCCGGGCTGGAGAACTGGGCTACATGGGGTGCCAGGCTTGAGTAGGAGGAATTTATCAAACAGAGGGGCTGAGGAATCTGCTGTGACAGCCCAGAAGCTGACATCCAACCCAGCCGGGCAGAGACCCCAGGGCCAAATTAAATTCTAAATCCATTGGCACTGTTTACTGATTTGTTTTGAGGACAATAAAAGTGCATGGTGGTATGGACCTGGGTTGAAGTTTCTGGGTGCATCTGTCACTTGAAGAGGAAGAGACTCTGCCAAGAAACCATCAAAGGTTCTGCTTTACTTGGAAATCTGGGCTATCCATGATTTAGCTGCAACTAATTGCAATATTAGGCTACAACATTGACTGCCTGTGAAGCCTGAAGCCTGCTGTGAGGATCTAGGTAAGTATTTTGTCCAAACTAATTGCTGACTTTTCTTACTGTGGGTCGAAGCTTGAAGTTCAAAGCTGAAATGGACCTCAGAGATCAATGATTTTCAACTCTTGCTATTCCCTAGAATCACAATGGAGAACTTTAAAGTCCAAGACCAAACACAGACTATTATCTCACTTTATTAACTATCTTAGTTAATTATCACACACACCTAGAGAGTAAGTATTACTGGTTCTATTTTACAGAGAGGCAAACGGATACTCAATTGTGTTAAGTGGCAGTACTCAATATTATACAGCTATTAAGTAGCAGAGCTGTAAGTTGAGCACAGGTTCTTGGCCCCATTTTGAATGTGAGATCTTTCTCTTTTCTGTAAACCTTTACTGTTACTATTAGGGAGCACCCAGTCAACAGAGAGACATGATTTTCAGAACTCTCTGCTTATTTACTCAGACTTCCTGAAAGAGGTAAGTTTGAGTCAGGTTTCAACATATACTGGCTCCATCTATTGTTAGGGTGGAAGTTCATCACATCCTACAGGATGAGACCTCACTTCCTTGGCATGGCATATCAGGCCTTTCATCCTCAGGCTCCTGCTTCTTTGTCCAGGTTCTTTTCTTAGTCTCTATTTTCTGACTTTCTGCTAAAAAGGTTGGCAGGAACCAGATGGTAGAACACTCGAAATATCAAAGAGAGAAGTTCAAAGTTTAGTCTTTAGAGGAGTGCTGTCCAATAGAACTTTCCTCAATGATGGAAGTGTTCTTTATTTGTGTGGTTCAATATGGTAGCCACTATTTGCATGTGGCTTTTTAACACATGAAATGTGGCTAGGGAGGAGATCCAAGATGATAGAGGAGTAAGTGGGAGCTGCACAAATCTCCTCCAGGACCGAACTGGAATTACAACTAAATTGGAGAGAAATCATCCTGAAAAACCAACTGAACACTAGTTGGAGAGAAGCCTTCTAACAAACAACAGACAAAAGAAACCACTTAACCACAACAGGACTGGTAGAGAGTGCACAGGAGGTGTGAGAGGGCTGGCTTTGTTCCCACAGAGGGCTGCTGAAGACCCAGAGGGATATTTCAATGGCTAGGGGGATTCCCTTTACAAGTGTGGGGTTTAAACACCAAGCTGGGCTCCCCAGCCTGCAGCACCACAGTCAGAAATAAACCCAGGTAACAGCCACCTCTCAAAAGCAGCAGGGTTTCTGTCTGCCAGGGAGAGGCAGGTGAAGAAAGAGAGCCCCTTAAAAAGTTAACACAAATTTTGTTTGCAGCTACTTACCCTGGGCTCCAGCAGAGGGAGAGCAGAGTAGACTAGACATGCTTGAGAAGAGCCTGAGGTTGATGGCTCTGGGGAGAGAACTGAAGAACCACCAGGATCCCTGTGCTAAGTCATCCCCAATACTGCAGAAGCCATCTTTCTCAGGCAGAGCACTCCTCTCCAAGTGGCATCAGCCTAAGGGGAAGCAATAGCCCTGCAAGCCAGGCTGCTGATTACAGCTTGATTAGCTTAAAAACTGATCAGTTTAATGACTGATTAATTTAATAACTAAGCCACAAAATACAAAGAAGCAACCAAAATGGGAAGATAAAGAATGAAACCCTAAATGAAAGAATAAGAGAATTCTCCAGAAGAGCTAGATGAAATGGATGCAAGCAATTTATCAGATACTTTAGTGTAATGATTATAATGATATTCAACAGCATGAAAAAAAACCCCAGAAGCCATAAAAAGGACCAGTGAGAAATAAAGTCTGTAATATTTGAAATACATAATACACTGGAAGGAAGAAACACTATGCTTGATGAAGGAGAGGATTGAATCAGTGATTTGGAAGACAAGGTAGAAAAAAAACAAGCAGGCAGAGCAGCTAAAACAAAAGAATAAAAATAAAAATGAAGAGAGCTTAAGAAACATTTTGGACAACATGAAGCATAACAACATCCACATCATGGGAATACTAGAAGGAGGAGACAGTAATCAAGGTGTCAAGAACATATTTGAAGAAATAATGACTGAAAACTTCCTTAATCTGGTGCAGAAAAAAGACACACAAGTCCAGGAAGCTCAGAGAGTCCCAAACAAGTTAGACACAAAGAGACCTACACCGAGACATGTTATAATTAAAATGACAAGGGTTAAAGATAAGGAGAATAAAAAAAAACACAAAAGAAAAGCAAGTAGTTACATACAAGGGAGCATCAATTAAACTGTCATCTGATGTCATCAGAAGGGACTGGCATGAAATATTCAAGATGATGAAAAGCAAGGACCTTCAGCAAAGGCTACTTTACCCAGCAAGGATGATTAATTTTATTTTTTTAATTATTTTATTGTTGTTCAATTACAGTTGTCTGCATTTAACCCCCACCACTCTACCCCCCACCTAGTCATTCCCACCTGCCTCTCTCCAACAAGGCTATTTTTAAATTGAAGGAGAAATAAAGAGCTTCCTACACAAGAAAAAGCTTAAAAAGTTTGTTAGCACCAAACTTGTACTGCAACAAATATTAAAGGACTTGCTTTTAAAAGAAGACAAAGTAAAATAAACAGAGGAAAATAGTTTAACAATAAAATGCACTACATATGTATCTATCAATAATCAACTTAAATGTAAATGGATTAAATGCTCCAACCAAAAGACAAGGGGTAGCTGAATGGATAATAAAACAAAACCAATATATATACTGCCTCCAAGAGCCATGCCAGATCAAAAGATATACAATGGCTAAAAGTAAAGGAATGAGAAAAGATATTTCATGCAAATGGAAAGGAAAAAAAAGCTGGGGTAGCAGTACTTATATCCTGCAAAATAACTTTAAAACCAAGGTTATAGTAAGAGACAAAGGGCACTACATAATGATAAAGACAATAATCCAATAAGATGATATGACACTAGTAACATTTATGCACCCAACATAGGAGCACCTAAATATGTGAAGCAAATCTTGAAGGACATAAAAGGAGAGATTGACAGCAATACACTCATAGTTGGGGATTTTAACACCCCATTGACTTCAATGGATGGATCTTCCAGACAGAAAGTCAACAAGGAGTCAGTTGGCTTTAAATGACACTAGATCAAATGGACTTAATTGGTATCTTCAGAGCATTTTGTTCTAAACCAGCATAATATACATATTTTTCAAGGGCACATGGAATTATTTTTAGGATAGACCACATGTTAGGACACAAAACAAGTCTCAATAAATTTAAGAAGTTTGAAAACATATCAAGCATCTTCTCTGACCACAGTGCTATAAAACTAGAAATCAATCACAAGAAGAACATTGAAAAATGCACAAAGGCCTGGAAGCTAAAAAAAAAAAAAAGGTTATTAAATGATGAATGGGTCAACAAGAAGATCAAGGAAAGATTAAAAGATACCTTGAAAGAAATGAAAATGAGTACACAACAATCCAAAATATGTGGAGCAATGGAAAAACAATCCTGAGGGGGACATTCATAGCATTACAGTCCTATTTCAGAAAATAATAAAAAGTTCGAATAAACAATTTAAATTCACACTTATAGGAACTTGGAGAGGAACAACAAACAACATGCAAAATAAGTAGAAGGAAGGAAATAATTAAGAGCAGAGATAAATGAAATAGAGTCTTAAAAATGACTTAAAAGATCAATGAATCCAAGACCTGGTTCATTGGAAAGATAAACAAGATTGACAAACCATTAACCAGAATCACCAAGAGAAAAAGAGGAAGGATCTAAATAAATAAAATCAGAAATAAAGGAGAAGAAATATCAATTGACACCATAATTATGTGCCAATGAGCTGAACAACCTAGACAAAATGGATAAATTTCTAGAAACAGAATCTTCCTTAACTAAATCAGGAAGAATCAGAGAATCTGAATAGACAGATTACATGTAATGAAACTGAACCAGGAATAAAAAAACTCCCAACAAATGAAAGCCCTGGAATGGATGGTTTCACAGTGAATTTTATGAAACATTCTGAGATAAACTAACACCTCTCCTTCTCAAAATATTTCATAAAATTCAAGTGGAAGGAAAGCTCCCAAACTCATTTTATGAGGCCAGCATTATCCTAATTTAAAAATGAGATAAAAACACTACAAAGAAAAAAAACTATAGGCCAATATCTCTGATGAACATAGACACTAAAACCCTCAACAAAATATTAGCAAAGTAAATATAGCAATGCATCAAAAAGATCATACATCATGATCAAGTGGGATTTATTCCAGGAATGCAAAGTTGGTACAACATTCACGAATCAATAAATGTCATTCACCACATAAACAAAATGAAGGATAAAAACCACATGATCATGTCAATAGGTGCAGAAAATTCTTTTGATAAATCCAGCACCCATTATGCTAAAAACTATCAGCAAAGTATTTAGGAAAGAACATGCCTAAATATAATAATGGCCATATACAGCAAAATCACTGCCAGCACCATGCTCAATGGGCAAAAGCTACAGGTGTTCCCCTTAGGATTGGAACAACACTGGGATGTTTGCTTTCACCTATTCCAGCACTACTATTAGCAGTAGTACTGGAAGCCCTAGCTACAGCAATCAGACAAGAAGAAGAAATAAAAGGCATCCAGATTGGAAGGGAAGTAGTAAAACTGTGGTTATTTGCAGAAGACATGATAGTGTACATAGGAACCCCAAATATTCCACTAAGAAACTACTAGAACTGACAAATAAATTCAGCAAAATAGCAGGATACAAAATTAATATCCATAAATCAGTTGCATTTTTAGGTATACTTTATTGATTATGCTATTACAGTTGTCCCATTTTTTCTCCCCTTTATCCCCCTCCACCCTGCACCCCCAACTTACCAGCATCCCCCACCCTTACTTCATGTCCATTGATCACACATGTAAGTTCTTTGGCTTCTCCATTTCCTATACTATTCTTAACCTCCTCCTGTCTATTTGGTACTTACCAATTATACTACTTATTCCCTGTCCCTTTTTCCCCATTCACCCCACTCCCCCTCCCCACTGATAATGCTCCACACAATCTCAATTTCTGTGATACTACTTGTTCTACTTGTTTGCTTAGTTTGTTTTTGTTTGCAGGTTCAGTTGTCAATAGTTGTGTGTTGTCATTTTACTGTTTGTATTTTTGATCTTCATATTTTTCTTATATAAGTCCTTCTAACATTTCATGTAATAAGGGCTTGGTGATGATGAGCTCCTTTAAATTTACCATATCTTGCAATCACTTTACCTGCCTTTCCTTTCTAAATGATAGCTTTGCCGGATAAAGTAATCTTAGATGGAGGTCTTTGCCTTTCATGACTCTGAATACTTCTTTCCAGCCCCTTATTTTCTGTAAAGTTTCTTTTGAGAAATCAGCTGGTAGTCTTATGGGCACTCCTTTGTAGGTAACTCTCTCCTTTCCTCTTTCTGCTTTTAAAATCCTCCCCTTATCTTTAACCTCAGGTAACTTAATGATGATATGCCTTTGATGTGCCCCCTTGGGCCCAACTTCTTTGGGCCTCTCTTAGCATCCTGGACTTCCTGGAAATATATTTCCTTTGCCATATCGGGGAAGTTCTCCTTCATTATGTTTTCAAATAGATTTTCCCTTTCTTGCTCTTCCTCTTCTCATTCTGGCATGCTTATGATTTGGATGGTGGAACATTTAATGTTGTCTCAGAGATTCCTAAGCCTCTCCTCATTTAAAAAAAAATTCTCCTTCTTTATTCTGTTCTGGTTGAATGTTTATTTCTTCCTTTTGTTCAAACTCATTCTTTTGAGTCCAAATTTCCTTCCCTTCACTGTTGGTTCCCTGTATATTTCTTTATTTCACTTTGCATGGCCTTCACTTTTTCCTCTATTTTGTGACCATACTCAACCATTTCTGTGAGCATCCTGATTACCAGTGTTTTGAACTCTGCATCTGATAAGTTGGCTATTTCCTTATTGCTTAGTTCTTTTTCTGGAGGTTTGATCTGTGCTTTCATTTGGGCCATATTTCTTTGTCTCAGCACACCTGTCATGTTTTAAGGGACAGATCCTTAGGTATTTACCATGGTGGGGCAAATCACTCTGCTGTGTTGTGGTGTTATATGTGGGGGAGTGGTCCGAGAAGGAACAATACCACTTGCTTGGCTCTTGTCCAGCTTTCAGTCACTTGCCCTGCTATTGACAAGCAAATTAGGCCTTTCTGCTGCTGATTCCATGGTAGGTGGTTTTGTGTATGTTTTAGGATTCCATGGGTCTCTCCAATGAACTCTCCTGCGAGGCTGGGAGTTTCTCCTGCCACCATAACCCACACAGAATTTTACAGCCAGAGGTTTTGGGGTTTTATTTCCTCATGCTGGAACCCAGGGTTGTAGGGTCTCTGTCACTCCCCAGTTGTTTCTCCTTGTTTACCTTCACACAAATGTGGAACCACCTGCTATGCCAGCTGCCATTTGTCCAGCTGGCCTGTTGACTTGCCACACTTCCTCTCCACCCTGGCTACCCATCTCCACCCTTCCTACCAGTCTGAATGAATGTTTCTTCTTCAACTCTTTGGTTGTTGGACTTCCATATAGTACAATTTTCTGTCAATTCTGCTTTTTTAAAAATTCATTGTTGTCATTCTTTCATTGTGCAAGGAAGTAAACTGTATCTACCTTCACCTCCAACTTGGCCCAAATCCTCAGTTGCATTTATATATGCCAATAATGAAGTAAAAGAAAGGGAAATTAAGAAAGTAATCCCATTTACAATTTCTTCAAAAAGAAAAAAAAAACAACTAGGAGTAAACCTAATCAAAGACCTAAAACCTGTACTCAGAAAATTATAAGACACTGAAGAAAGAAATTGAGGAAGATAAAAGTAAGTTGTAGCACATACCATGATAATGGATAGGAAGAATTAACATCATTAAAATGTTCATACTATCAAAAGCAATCTAGAGATTAAATGCAACTCCTATCAAGATTCAAATGACATATGTTACAGAACTAGAACACATATTTTAAAAATTTAAATGAAAGCACAAAAGGCTCCACATAGCAACAGCAATCCTGAGAAAGAAGGACAAAGTGGAAGAATCACACTACTTGATATCAAACTATACTACAGGGCCATCACAATCAAAGCAGCATGTTAATGGCATAAAAGCAGACACATAGATCAGTGGAACAGAATAAAAAGCCCAGAAATAAACCCACACCTCTATAATATTTAACAGAGGAAGCAAGCACATACGATGGGCTAAAGACAGTCTATTCAATCAATGGTGGGAAAATTGAACATATATGTGCAGAAAAATGAAACTAGACTACCTTCTCACACGACACACAAGAATAAATTCAAAATGGATCAATGATTTAAATGTTAGTTAGACCTGAACCATAAAAATCCAAGAAGAAAACATAGGCAGCAAAATCTCAGACATTGCTTGTAGCAATATTTTATTAGATATATCTCCCAAGACATGAGAAACAAAAGAAATAATAAGCAAATGAGACTTCATCAAACTAAAAATTTTTTGTACAGTAAAGGAAGTCATCAACACAATGAAAGGTAAGCCAGAGAATGGGAGAACATATTCACTGATACATCTGATAAGGTTTTAATATCCAAAATTTATAAAGTGCTTACAAACCTCAACACCATAACAAACAACCCAATTAAAAAATGGGCAAAGGACCTGAATAGACACTTCTCCAAGGAGGACATACAGATGACCAATAGACATATGAAAAGGTGCTCGATATCACTAATCATCAGAGAAATGCAAATTAAAACCACAATGAGATACCATCTCATATGTGTCAGAATGGCTATCATCAATAAATCAACAAAAAAGTGTTGACAAGGAAGTGGAGAAAGGGGAACCCTTTTGCACTGCTGGTGGAAATGCTGACTGGTGCAACCACTGTGGAAAGCATTATGGAGATAACTCAAAAAATTAATGTGGTCCTTGTTTTGATCCAGTGATCCCACTTCTAAGAATATATCTGAAGAGACTTAAAACACTAATTTCAAAGAACATCAGCTTGCCAAGATATGGAAGCAGTCCAAGTGTCTATCAGTAGAAGAGTGTAAAACAAGTATGGGACATTTATACAACGGAACACTATGTAGCAGAAAGAAAGAAGGAGCTCCTACCCTTCCCAACAGAAATGATGGATCTGGAAAGCATTATGCTATGTGAAATAAACCAGGCAGTGAAAGACAAATACCATATGATCTCACCTATACGTGGAACCTAATCAACAAAACAAATAAGCAACAAAAATAGAACCAGCGACATTGAAATAAAGAACAAACTGACAGTAACCAGAGGGGAGAGGGAGAGAGTAATGAGGGGAAAAAGGGCAAGGTCATCAAGAAACATGTATAAAGGACACATGGGCAAAACAAAAGGGAGGTAGGAACAAGGGTGGGAGGTGGGGATGGGTGTGGCAGTTCGAGTGGTTGGGGAAAATGAAGACAACTATACTTGAACAACAATAAAAAATGTTAAGTAAAAAATACTTAAAATAGCAGACAATTGGGCAATTCCATTTGTGGGTACGTATTCAGAAGAGTTGAAAGCAGGATCTGGAAGAGATACTGATACTCTGAGGTTCATTGCAGCATTATTGATAGTAGCTAAGATATAGATATAAAAACAACCTTTAAGTCCACTGACAGATGAATGGATTAGCAAAATTTGACATGTACTTACAATGGAATATTAATCAGTCTTTAAAAAAAGAAGAAAATCTGTCATATTTGAAAACATGGATGAACTGGAGGACATTATGCTAAGGGAAATAAGCCAGTATCCGAAGGACAAATACTGCATGATCCCACTTATATGAGATATTTAAAAGAGTCAAACTCATAGAAACAGAGATTATAATGATGGCTGTAGAGGGCAAGGGAGGGAACAGTAAATGGTTAGTTGCTCTTCAATGGTATAAAATTATACAAGATGAATAAGTTCTGGAGATCTGCTGTATAATACTGCCTATAGTTAACAATACTGTATCGTGCACTTAAATTTTCTTATGAGGGCTCTGACCAGTGTGGCTCACTTGGTTGCAGCATTATCTCATAACCAAAAGGTTGTGGATTTGATTCCCAGCTTGGGCACATACATAGATGGCGTGTTTGAGCATGATGCAAGCACATATGAACTCCAGTCTGGGTGTGTTTAGGAGGCAGCCAGTCATGTTTCTCTCTCTCCTTCCTCTTTTCCTCTCTATCTAAAAGCAATGACAGATTGTCCTGGGGTAAAAATAACAAAAATTTCACATTGCAATATTTGTGTTGATATGTCTCCCAGGGCAAGGGTAACAAAGAAAAAAATAAACAAATTGGACTACATCGAATTAGAAAGCCTCTTGACAGCTAAAGAAACCATCATAAGATGAAACAGGAACCCACTGTATGGGAGAACATATTTGCCAGTGATACATCTTATGAGGTTTTAATCTACAAAATATACAAAGAACAACTACAACTCAGCACAAGGAACACAAACAATCCAATTAAAAAATGGACCAAAGACCTTGAATAGACACTTCTCCTAAAAGGATATACAATGGCCCAAATATATATGAAAAATGATCAACATCACTAATCATCAGACAGATGTGAATTAAAACCCCAGTGAGATATCACCTCAGACCTGTCAGATTGGCTACCATCAATAAGTCAACAAATAACAAGTGCTGGTGAGGATGTGGAGAAAAGGGAACCCTGGTACACTGCTGGTGGGAAAGCAAATTGGTGTAGCCATTGTGGAAAACAATATGAAGTATCTTCAAAAAATTAAAAATGGAACTTCTTCTGATCCAGTGATTCCTGGATCCAGTGATTCCATTTCTGGGAATAAATGATAAGGATCATGAAACACCAATTCAAAAGAATATATACACCCCTATGTTCATAGAAGCATTATTTACAATAGCCAAAATCTGGAAACAGCTGAAGTGTCCATCAGTCAATTACAAGTTAGAAAAGCTGTGGTATGTTTATACCATGGAATATTTCACAGTAGTAAAAAAATAAGGAACTCCTATCTTTGGTAACAGCATAGATGGACTTGGGTAATATTATGCTAAGTGAAATAAGCCAGGTAGTGAAAGACAAATAGCATACTATCTCACTGATGTGTGGAATCTGATGAACACAATAAAATAACAAAATAGAAACAGAAGCACAGTTACATGGAACAGACTGAAAGCTACTGGATGGGAGGGAGGGAGTGGATGAAAGAAGGTGAAGGGATTAGCCAAAGAACATATATGCCTGACCCATAGACATGGATAATGATGAGGGGATTTCCTGAGCTGTGGGGGTGCATGCAGGTGGGCAAAGAGAGGAAAAGCAGGCACAACTGTAATAATATAAGCAATAAAATACATTTAAAAATTCTTATGAAGATAAATTTCATGTTGAGTATTCCTACCTCAAGAAAAACAAAACAAAACTAAACTAAACTAAAAGTGTCAGAAAAACATGGAATGCGGAGGAGAAAAATCTAAACCAGTTTAGAATCTCCAGAAAAGTATCCTTGGATAATGGATGGAGCATTGGATTAGGAGTAAGGAGATAACCAAAGACTTGCTGTGTGACCTTTGGAAAGTCACTTCCCCTCTCTGGGTCTTTCTCTTTTCATCTGTGAAATAATAATTTAATCTAGCTTTCTTGTTTCGTTTTGTTTTCCCAATCTTTTTTTTTTTTCTCTTCGTTCTTCAGTTTGGATAATGTTATTGGTCTATCTTCAAGTTAACTGACTCTGTCAATTCCAATGTGCTATGGAATTAATGCAATAAATTTAGCATTTTAGCTATTTTTCAGTTATAAAATTGCCATTTGATTCTTTTTCTATAGTTTTTATTTCTCAGCTGAGAATTTCTACCTTTCTATTTATTTCAAGTGTGTTGACCTCATAAAATATAATTTTACTTTTTATTTTTAAATATATTTTATTGATTATGCTATTACAGTTGTCCTATTTTTTCTTCCCTTTATTTGCCTCTGCCCTGTACCCACCTCCCACCAGCATTGCCCCATCTTAGTTCATGTCCATGGGTCATACATATAAGTTCTTTGGCTTCTCCATTTCCCATACTATTCTTAACCTCCCTCTGTTTATTATGTACATTTATGCTTCTTAGTCCTTGTACCTTTTCCCCTATTCTCCCCCACCCTTTGCTGATAACCCTCCATGTGATCTCCATTTTTTATAATCTGTTCCTGTTGTAGTCGTTTGCTTAGTTCATTTTTTTTTTTTAGGTTCAGTTGTTGATAGTTGTGAGTTTCTTGTCATTTTACAGTTTGTATTTTTTTATCTTCTTATTTTTCTTATTTTAACATTTCATATAATGAGAGCTTGGAGATGATGAACTCCTTTAATTTGACCTTATCTGGGAAGCAGTTTATCTGCCCTTCCATTCTAAATGATAGCTTTGTTAGATAGAGTCATCTTGGATGTAGGTCCTTGCCTTTCGTGACTTAGAATGCTTCTTTCCAGCCTCTTTTTGCCTGTAAGGTTTCTTGAGAAATCAGCTGATAGTCTTATGGGAACTCCATTGTAGGTAATTGTGTCCTTTTCTCTTGCTGCTATTAAGATTCTTTCCTTATCTTTATGTGCTCACTTTGGCAGACATATACTAAAATTGGAATGATACAGAGAAGATTAGGAGGGCCCCTGCTCAAGGATGACAGGCAAATTCATGAAGTGTTCCATATTTTTAAACTGAAATAGAGAACAGGCTGACAGTGACCAGAGGGGAGAGGGGAGGGAATTTCAGGGGAAAAGGGGAAGGGTTTACAGGAACAAGTATAAAGGACACATGGACAAAAACAAGGAGGAGTGAAAATGGGAGGGAAGTGGGGAGGGCTGGGGGTGGGCTGGGATAGGAGTAAAAGGCAGAAAACTGTACTTGAACAACAATTAAAATAAAAAAATTAAAAAAGAATTTTAGTAATACATGTATTTAGTAATACATTAGTAATATTAATTATGAATTAATATTAATTCATAAAAAAAGATTCTTTCCTTATCTTTAATCTTGGGTAATATAATTATGATGTGCCTTGGTGTGTGCTTCCCTGGGTCCAACTTTTGGGGGACTCTCTGGGCTTCCTGGACTTCCTGGAAGTCTATTTCCTTTGCTAGATTGGGGAAGTTCTCCTTCATTATCTTTTCAAATAAGTTTTTCATTTCTTGCTCTTCCTCTTCTCCTTCTGGTACCCCTATGATTCAGATGCTGGAACATTTAAAGTTGTCCCAGAGGTTCCTAAGCCTCTCCTTATTTTTTTGAATTCTTGTTTCTGCATTCTGTTCTGGTTGAATGTTTATTCTTCCTTCTGGTCCGAACTGTTGATTTGAGTCCCAGTTTCCTTCCCTTCACTGTTGGTTCCCTGTACATTTTCCTTTATTTCATAGGCTTCACTTTTTACTGTATTTTGTGACTGTACTTAAGCATTTTTGTGAGCATCCTGAATACCAGTGTTTTAAACTCTGCATCTGATAGGTTGGCTATCTCTTCATCTCTTAGTTGCATTTTTTTGTGGAGCTTTGATCTGTTCTTTCATTTGGATCATATTTTTTTCCGTCTCAGCACACCTGTTACATAGTAAGGGTAGAACCTTAGGTATTTTCCAGGGCAGGACAACCTAGACTAGCTTTCTTTATTTAGCACAGTGTGTGCATTTGGGGAAATGTATACTTTAAAGGTTTACTATTGTTATCATCATAATTATTATAATTATTATTCCTATTCAAAGGCTAAACTTCTGGAGTTTGAGTTCTTTAGCCTCTGTTATGTTGAAAATGATAACACTGTCCCTACTTTAATTTGGCCATTTTATAAATTTGAATATGTTGTTAGTAGGTGCCTTAGCCACTGGACTTGGCCAACTAGCAAGAGCCTAGTGCTCCCTTTCCTTTTGGTCTAGTTCAGCTTCTGCAGTGTCAGTCCACAAAGCTTCCTTCCTGACAGTAGCAAAATTTTAAATTCTGGAGTTGTGCAAATTTCTAATTAGGCTCATAAACATTCTCCACTTCACTTCCCTAATATTTTTTAATCATGGAACCCTTCCCACTGTTGCTCCTGAGGTCTGCTGCTGGTGCGTAATTAAATTTGGGCAGCCCTGTCGTCTGTGCATCAGCCTGGCCACGCCGCTTCAGCCTGCCTTGTTCTTTGCTTGCAACATGCCTCCTGAGGCCCAGATCACTCTCAGGGAATACAAGGCTTGACATTTGCCAAAACTGGTTCCTTTTTCATTTGTCAAAGAGCAGAATAGCATAGCAGATGGGTGTGTAGTGGGTAGAGGAGTTGGTAATGAGAGGCAAATAGGACTAGTCATATTTTCTAAAAAGGCCTAATGACATTACTTTTTTGTCATGTACCAATTACTAAGACCAGTCTCATGATGGGATGGATGCTATATATTTCTCTTTCCCACATCTGCCTTCTCTTTTTCTACCTCACCACCTCCTGCCCCTCCAACAGTGTTACATGGAAACAGATGCTCAATAGAGACTTTTTAATGGTAATTCGTAGGGGGCTAGGTCTTACAATTAAGGTAGGTTTGCCAGATTTATCAAAGAGAAAATCAGGAAGTCCAGTAAATTAAAATTTCAAATAACCAATGAATAATTGTTACTGTAAGTCTATCTGATGCAATATTTAGGACATACTTACACTAAAAAATCTGAAAATAATAATTAGCTAGACATTCTGTATTTTATCCAGCAACTCTAAATGAGACAGAACAAATGGGCACTTATGTAGCATAAGTTAGAGTCCTGAGAAGTTCATTTACCCAATGATGTTGCCTTTAGTGGCCTGGCTCCTTGCTTGAAAACCTCACCATGCAAACAGACCTTGATTTATTGCACTTCACTTTATAACACTTCACAGATACTTAATATTTTACAAACCAAAGGCAAGGCCATCCACTAGTAAAAAGATTACAACTTGTTTTGTTGTAGTGGTCTGGAAGTGAACCTGCAGTATCTCTGAGGGATGCCTGTACATAGTGCCCTTGAGTTAAGGCATTAGAAGCTTCTGTCAAAACATGTGTATGACCCAGTAGAAGTTGTACTGAGCCATTAACCAGTATTAATTCCCTTGCCAAGATTAGTTCTACAGGTGAATTCAATGATTATCTCATGGAGTTTATGTAAAATAAGACAGAAAACAGGTGATTTTAGTTTGGGGGACAGGAAGATGGGAAAGGATGAGAGCCAAGGTGGTACCCATGAATGAACAGTAAAATGGAGAACTCAGAGTTAACCTCACACAAAAAGTTACCTATATGATAGGATTAAGGAGGTATTGGGTACAGTAACAGGCATCTAAAAATATTTCCCTATCTATAGTCACAATGCTTGATAGGTAACCATAAGTCTTCCCTTTGGGTTACCATTGTTTTCTCTCCAGGCATCCCACTAGAAGAGAGGCAGCCTTGTGCAATGAAAAGATCCCAGATCTAAGAGTCAGACCTGAGTTCAAATTTAGAATTCACTAGCTGTGTGACTTAGGTTGGGGATTTTTAAGATGGCAGAGGAGTAAGTGGAAGCTACACTGACCTCCTCCCAGGACCAAACAGGAATTACAACTAAATTAAAGAAAAATCATCCTGAATAACCAACTGAACAGTAGCTGGAGAGAAGCCTTATAACCAAGGACATACAGAAGAAACCACATTACCACAGTGTGACTTAGGTTGGGCAAGCAAAATATGTCCTCACCTCTAGGACTGTAAAAATGATCCATGCCTTGGAAATCTTGTAGGATGGTGAGGAATGAATGAAACACTGTATGTGTGAATGTTTTGAAAATAAGTACTGAAAAAATACTTTAGCAGTGTTAAAATGTGTCCTCTTGGGAGGGGTAGCACAGTCCTGGTTATCCAGTGTATCTCCTTCATAAAGAGAAGAGATGGACCCATAGGAAGGCTAGGGATATCAATGATGGTAGCTGCTATGGGAACAGTGTATGAGGAGGAAGGACCTAGGCAAAGAATGCTGCAACTGCCTCCCCTTGCTCCCAAATAAATAGCCAGATCTAGCATTTTGCCAGTGACTGACCCTATGGCATGAGCTCAGGGCGGAAGGCAGGACTGTAGGGAGGAGGTATTTCCCTGAAAATACTGTGAGTGGCATTCACCAGCTCTCAAGGAAGAGCTCCAAGTTTAGGGGGGCAGGTGGTCAGTGGAGGTTTTGAATCTTCCAGAGGAAATTATCCTCCCTCTGTCTGCCCAGGGTAAGATCTCAGAGTCAGGGAATGTTTGTAAATGGGCTCTCTCATTTAAATAAATCCCACTTAAATATTTATCAGATCATGAATATGCATGTTTCTCTCTCTGTGCTGGAAAGAGAACAGGCATGTAATTTTTAGATGGCGCATAAATAATGTAAGGAGGGAAAAAAGGATCTTTGTTCTGTGGTTGACTGTGTATTTACAGCATCTCAAGAGGTCTTGAAATAATGAACTGATTTTTCCCTTTCCCAGTCTGAATGTGCACATGGAGCTTCACTTTTCCTGTTTTTAGGGTGATTTGCACTCATTTATATCTTCCCTGAAGAATTTCTGGAAGCAAGCAAATGGGAAATGAGGATGGTCAAGTTTCAATTCTTACTGAGTTAGTCATAGCAACCCACACATTATCCTCTCTCTCCTAACTGTCTATCCCCACATAAGATTGAGACAGGAGTGGGCAGGGAGCAGAGCTGGCCCTTCATCCCCCAATCCAGATGCTAAAAGGTGAAGGCATAGAAGGTTTTTCTTTAAAAAGCAAATGTTGGGGGTTCTAAGATGGCTGCAGAATAGCTGGAATTTCCATCCTCTTGTTCCCAGACCTGGATGGAACTTACAGCTAAACTGCAGAGTATTTGTCTTGAAAAACCAAGTGAAGTGTAGCTGATGTGAAAATTTGTAAACAGGAGCAAGGAAGAAGATGGGAAGACACAGAGACAGGGTGGGCCCTCTCACACATGTGGGTGATGCACAAGCTGGGACACACTGTGGCAGTAGAGCTCCCTCCCCTTAGGAGATCAGGGTCTCAGCCCCATGTAGGGCACCCCAATCCGGAGCAACAAGAGACTGTAAGGGGAGCTGGCATAGCATTGGGCAATGGGAAGTAATGGGGATTTGACCCACTTGAGAGACTTGAAGGAGCAGCCCATTGTTACAATGCTAGCTTGGGAAGTCTATCCTGATCTGTGACTGCTGGAGGGGTCATGCAACTGTTCCTGTCTGGAGAGGGGTCTGCTCAGTACACCCAGCTGTGACTTTGAAGCACCTTCTGTTCTCTGGAAGGCCTTTGGGCAGACAGCCAGTCAGAGTCAGGGCAGTGAGGCTTGAGGAAGACAACTGCTCTTCCCCATATCCAGTGAGTGCATGGGCTGTGACCCTCCCGCTACCTGTGGAGACACTAGGTCCACCCCAAGGCAAAGGGCATGTTATGCTGGGCTGGAAATTTGGCCCACTATACTCAGTTAAACAGCATGTGGGAATGGGGCATTTGGCCCATTCTGAGACCGGGTGAAGCTTGGAGTGTTGGTCCTGCTTTGTGGTTGCTGACTGCATGGAGAGATTTTTTATTTTTTGTGATACCCTCCTGATTATATAGTCAGTGTGGGAGTGCCAGCAAGATGCAAGGAGCTGGGTTTTTGCGACTGAGTTTCCTAGGCAAGCTTCTGTCCAGGAGTCAGAAGGGCAAGGGCTATGCACTGCAGCTGCAATACAAGGAAGCAGAGCGCAGCTCCCCAGTGAATCAAATCCTGTGCAGTCACAGGAAGGAGAGGAAGTGCCGGCCCCTACCTTTTCTAGAAAGAGGGCTTCACTCCTGAGTCTGTTTGAATCACCCCTGCCAGGTCCTGATTACCTCCACTGGTAAATGAGCACATTTTTTGGGGGGAAGGGGCAGCAACCTAGAGTGGGGATGTCGAAAGGGAGATCACAGATAAACCCAACCACTGGTCTCCTGAGACCCCACCTGCAGGTCTTCTAGAAGCTCCGACCTGACAAACTTGCCAAGGGCAAGTTTGGGATAGCACCTGACATTCACTTGCAACAGAAAACCTTTTGGGAGGCCCCAGATTGGCGCAACAATTGGTCAGCTTCCAGAAACATCAGACTAGGACTCAAGGAGCTCCACATCCAGCACATCCAGAGACTGATCACACCAGGCACAAAAAAACTGCTAAGGCAAAACAAACATTTTTCTTTTAAAATCTTTTTTAATTTTCTCTTTTCTACTTTATTTTTTGTTCTTTTTGGCTTTCATATCTCTTATTCTCTCTTTCATATTCTTACTCTATTTTTCTCTTTACTATTTTTATTTTTTCTTCTTATACTTCCTTCTCTACCCTTAATTTTAGTTCATTTTTATTTTTTCACTTTCTCTCTATATTTTATTACTTTTTTACTATAATTTTATTTCTTTTCTCTTCCTTTGTCCTTTCACATCCTCTTCTGTTTAATTTTTCCCTCCTTAATCTTTTTGTTTCTTGTCTTTTATCATTCTCTTTATTTTATTATTATTTTTGTTTTTTCTTGTGTTTTTTTTTTCTTTTCTGATTCTGATTTCTTTTTCTGATTTTGTTATTGGTGGTGGTGTTTCTTTCTTTTTTATTGAGTTGTTTTTGGTTTTGTTTTGTTTGGTCTGAGCCTGTACAATAATTTGCATGATGTGGTCAGGGTTGAGCCCCACATTCAAGTAGCATGAGAGTGGAGCTATCTTGCAAATGGGACAGCAACATTCAAGAACCAGTTACACCAGGGGGGTTCACAGAAGCCACACAAGGGATATTCCTAGAGTACTAAGCTCAAGTGATCAAGGAGACTGCACCACTGGGTCCCACAGGACACCTACTACAGAAAGCCACCCCTCAGAGTCTGGGAGTCATAGAATTTCTATGTTATACATAGAAACAAACACAAAGAGACAGCCAAAATAGGAAAACAAAGAAGCAGGCTAGAAATGAAAGAACAGGAGTAATCTTCAGGAAAAAAGAGCTAAATGAAATGGAGGCAAGCAATTTATCAGATACAGATTTCAAAGTAATGGTTATAAGGATGCTCAACAGCATGGAAAAGGACATAGATCTCATGAAAAATAACTAGGTAGAAATGAAGAATAATATATCTGAAGTGAAGAACACACTGGAAGGAATAATTAGTAGGATGAATGAAGGAGAGGACCAAATAATCAAATTAGAGGACAAGGTAGAAAAAATAATTACCTAAACAGAGCAGCAAAAGGAAAAAAAATATTTAAAAAGCAGGAGAATAGTTTAAATCAGGAGTGTCCAAGCCATAGCCCATGGGCTGCATATGGCCCAGGATGGCTATAAATGCAGCCCAACACAAAATTGTAAAATTAATTAAAACATTATGAGTTTTTTTGTGATTATGTGTTGCAGTGTCACATAAAATAAATATACATATGCTCTCATTATTTGTATTCATGTGTGGCTTCAGTTTTATGGCAGTATGTGGCATATAGTGTGTTATCTTTGAAGCCCAGACAGTAGAATTGACACCACCACATGTTACGTGTGCTCATGCTGGCTTGGTGAGGCAGTGATTATCAACAATGTTTCAACTTACTGTTGCAATGTTAGGCATTTAATGTTATTTAGAAGTCAGGTAAGCACTCTTATTTGATTATTAAGGGTACTTAAACACCTCTGTGGCACTTCACACATCTCCTGCCATGCTTTACACTCGACCCTCTACCTTGCCCTGTGTCAGCAGCCAAGAGGGTTGTGGAGGGCCCAAACCTTGCTTTCTATTTTCCTGTCAATTAGTTTTCATAATAAATGTAAATAAAGCCTCTTATCAATTATTGCTTTTTAATCCCCATATGACTTCTACAATGTCTCAAGAGAAGAAAGAACCCCCAAAAGAAAAATTACTGATGAAGGAAAATTGTTCAGTGAAAAATTGACAGATGACTACTTTTTGTTGAGGCAAATAGTAAGGCACTCTGCTTAATTTTTAGGGAATTTGTGCAAGTTTTCAAAGACTATAATTTGAAATGGCATTATATACAAAAACATGCTGCTAAATTCAATGTGTGTGAAGGATTGTGTCATAAGGACAAAATAGTGGAACTGAATAAAAAGTCTGTGTTCTCAAGAAATTTTTTTTCAAAAAGTTACAAGTCGTGCAGATTTCATTGTAAAACCTACTTATGTGGTAACATCATTTTATTAAAAATACATTTTTTGATTATGCTGTTACAGTTGTCCCATTTTTCCTCCTTTATTCCCCTCCACCCTGCACATCATCTCCCACCCACATTCCCCACTTTAGTTAGTTCTTGTCCATTGGTCATATATACAAGTCCTTTGGCTTCTACATCTTCTATACTATTTTTTACCTCCCCTGTTTATCTTCTATCTACCATTTATACCACTTATTCTCTGTACCTTTTCCCCCTCTCTCCCTCTCCCACTCCCCTGTTGATAATGCTCCATGTGATCTCCATTTCCATGATTCTGTTCCTGTTCTAGTTGTTTGCTTAGTTTGTTTTTGTTTTTGTTTTAGGTTCAGTTGCTAATAACTGTGAGTTTGTTGTCATTTTACTATTTTTTAACTTCTTTTTCTTAGATAAGTCCCTTTAACATTTCATATAATAAGGGCTTGGTGATGATGAACTCCTTTAACTTGGCCTTATCTGGGAAGCACTTTATCTGCCATCCCATTCTAAATGATAGCTTTGCTGGATAGAGCCATCTTCAATGTAGATCCTTATCTTTCATGATTTTGAGTACTTCTTTCTAGCCCCTTCTTGCCTGCAAGGTTTCTTTTGAGAAATCAGCTGATAGTCTTACGGGCACTCCTTTGTAAGTAACTGTCTCCTTTTCTCTTGATGCTTTTAAGATTTTCTCCTTATCTTTAATCTTGAGTAATGTAATTATGATGTGCCTTGGTGTGTTCCTCCTTGGTCCAACTTCTTTGGGACTCTCTCAGCTTCCTGGACTTCCTGGAAGTCTATTTGCTTTTCCAGATTGGGGAAGTTCTCCTTCATTATGTTTTCAAATAAGTTTTCAATTCCTTGCTCTTCCTCTTCTCCTTCTGGTACCCCTATGATTTGGATGTTGGAACATTTAAAGGTGTCCTAGAGGTTCCTAAGCCTCTCCTCATTTTTTTTTTTTGAATTCTTGTTTCTTCATTCTGTTTTGGTTGAATGATTCTTCCTTCCTGTTTTTCCACACCATTGATTTGAGTCCTGGTTTCCTTCAGGTCATTGTTGGTTCCCTGTACATTTTCCTTTACTTCACTTAGTATAGCCTTCATCTTTCCTCTAGTTTGCGATCATATTCAACCAATTCTGTGAGCATCCTGATTACCAGTGTTTTTAATTGTGCATCTGATATGTTGGCTATCTCTTCATTGTTTAGTTGTATTTTTTCTGGAGCTCTGAACTGTTCTTTCATTTAGGCCATTTCTTTTGTTCCAGTGCACCCGTTATGTAGTAAGGGGCAGACCCTTAGGTATTCAACCAGGAGGGGCAACCCATATTGCCGTGTTGTGATGCTGTATTGTGGGGGAGGGGTCTGAGAGGGAACAGTACCGCTTGCTCTCTTCCAGTTGTCAGTCACTTTCCCTGCTACCCACAATCAAATTGGGCCCTTCTGATTCCCTGGTGGATGGGCTTGTGTATATTCTAGGATCCTGTTCAGTCTCTCCTGTGAGGCTGGGAGTTTCTTTTTCTGCCACCTCAACCCCCACAGGTGATTTCAGTTAGAGGTTTGTGGCTTTATTTCTCCAAGCTGGAACTCTGGGTTGCACGGTCTGTCTCGCTCCACAGTTGTTCCTCCTGGTTTATCTGCACGTGAATGTCGGGCCACCCAGTCTGCAATCCACCACCTTGCCAAGTCCACCAACCACTGCCTTGCCCATACCAGTCCTCCAGCTGCTGCCTTGCCCTGAGTCCTCTCCGCCTAGCTGCCTGTTTCCTCCCCTCCTATGGGTCTGGATGAATGTTTCTTCTTTAACTCCTTGGTTGTCGGAATTCTACACAGTTTGTTTTTCTGTCAGTTCTGGTTGTTTTTTTTTGTTTGTTTTTAAATTTCTTGTTGTCCTTCTTTTGTTTGTGCAAGGAGGCACAGTGTGTCTACCTACACCTCCATCTTGGCTGGAAGTGGTAGCATCTTCAATAACAAAAAAAGTCCAAACCATTTACTGATGGTGAGTATATTAAACAATGTGTAGAAAGTGTGGCAGATATAATTTGCCCTGGAGAAAAGGAGAATATTTCTAAAATCAGTTTGTCTCACCAGACTATAGCCAGGTGAATTGGAGAAATTGGGAAAATATATCAAGAGAAGCTTGGAGAGTAAAGTTACTAATTATAAATTTTATGCTTTGGCAATGGATGATAGTACTGATGCTAGAGATATGGCTCAAGTTGCCATTTTTATCATTTTTATTAGAGGTATTGATGATGAATATAATGTCACTGAAGAAGTGGCTTTTTTTGTGCCATTTGTTTTTGTGCCAATGACACAACTAAATCAAGAGATTTATACAAAGCAATAAAAAATATGTTAAAGCGATTTTCTTTGCCCATTGTCAACATATCTTGTATAGTTACTGATGGCGCCCCAGTGATGGTACATAAAAAAGAGTAACTTCTGCCTTGGCTGGTATAGCTCAGTGGATTGAGCGCAGGCCTGTGAAGCAAAGGGTCGCCGGTTTGATTCCCAGTCAGGGCACATGCCTGGGTTGCAGGCCAGGTCCCCAGTAGGGGATACATTGATGTTTCTCTCCCACTCTCTCTCCTTCCCTCCCCTCTCTCTAAAAATAAATAAATAAATAAAATTAAAAAAAAGAGTAACTTGTAAAAGTAATAGAAGATGATACAATTGCCACCCAATACTCATGTTTGATGAAGTATCATTGCATAGTACATCAAGAAAATTTATGCACACAAGCTTTAAAAATGATAACATCATTCAAATCATCATCAGGACCTGTGAATTTCATAAGAGCCAAGGGATTGAATCATTGCCAATTCCAGGAATTCCTTAAAAGTATTGATGCTGACTATGGAGACATCATTTACTTTTGGAAGTAAGATGGCTAAGTCGAGGCCAATATTGAAAAGATTTAATGATATGTGACATGTTATCAAGTCATTTATGGTATCAAAAAATAAATTTGTGCTGGAACTTGACGATGAAAACTGGTTTACAGATTTAACATTTTTAGTGGATTTAATTGCTCATTTAAATGAGTTAAACATGTGTCTTCAAGGTGAAAATCAATTTATCAATAGTATGTTTCAAACAATAGCAGCATTCCAAATAAAACAGAAATATGGCAAGCTCAAAATAAGGCAAACAGTTTTGTGCATTTCAACGCATTGGATAAACACAGCCTTATGAACAGCAAAATATATGCAGCCTTGCTTTTCAACTTGATACAAGAATTTGAAAACAGATTTCAAGATTTCTGGGGAAATAATCAATATTTTGCTATATTTGAGACTAGGTTTTCAGTCTACATAAATATGTTACCTGCCAATTTTGAAATGGAATGAATAGAGCTGCAATCTAATATTCAAGTTAAAGAAAAATTTGATCAGTAGAGAGGAAGATGGCGATGGAGTAAGAGGGACTGGATTTCACTTCCCCCTACACACAGGAGGAAAAACTGGTTAATCCATGGAGGAACAGAGCAGACAGACAACAGTATTGCAGTGTATTTGAAAATAAGAGTCCACAAAGCTGTTGCGGACACTGAAAAACCAGAAACCAGATGGTAAGAAGGAGATTTCAGGACAGTAAGGTCCCAGGGACCAGCGTGGGAACCAGACGAGTTTGTAGCCCCAGGCCTGGTGCCCAGAGCGGGCTCTCGGTCTACCACAGACTGCTCGAAAGCAGAGGGCCTGCTGAAATCCTTGGGAGAGAGCTGGACCACCTGCTCCCTCCCTCCCCAACAGACCAGGGTTGGAGCAACACCAGCAGAGTTCTGGTTGCAGAGAAGGGAATAAGGAGGAAGAGGCAAAATGCATGGAGCTGTGATTACTCTCGCAGTCTGTGGGCGCCAGCTGGGGAGAGCTGAGAGGCAGGCTGCATCGCACACTGACCCCGAAAGTCACCAGGCTGCCTGGAGAATCGGGCTGCACGGGGCGCCAGGCTTGAGTAGGAGGAATTTATCAAACAGAGGGGCTGGGGAATCTGCTGTGACAGCCCTGAAGCTGACTCCCAGCCCCGCCAGGCAGAGACCCCAGGGTTAAAGGGAAAGCACAGTGACTCCATCCCTGTAGCATTGGGAAGGGAAGCGTTTAGGCCCAAAATCGCTGGGAAGGGAAGCGTTTGGCCCAAATTCACTGGATGAAGGCAGCCTAGCTGAGTGGGGGCCCCTTCACCCCACGGTCTAGTGATAACCACCCGGGACAAATGCTCTGAAGAAAACAAGGACTCCCACATTGAAGATATTGGGGAAAGAAGTCAGACTAGCTGCTGGGACAGTGTTTGTCAGAAAGGCTGAGTAAACATCAGGAAGGGAGAAAGGCCACACCAATCACCCCCCAGCCTTCTGCAGCCAGCAAGACCAGAAAAAACGGTTTGGCCAGTTTGAAACAAACAGGACGTATGGATTTTTGGTTGGGTTTTTTGTTGTTGTTGTTGTTTTTTTAAAAATGCTGTTTCTTTAAGTAATCATCTTTTTATTACTATTTTAAAAATTTTCACTACTGTTTTACTCTAATTGCTTCTCCTCTCTTCCCTTCTTTCTTGATTTAGTACTGCACACTTTCTTTAGAATTTTATCTCTTCTTTCTTATTCTCCTGACATTTTTTTTAATACCCACAAGTGAGAGAAAAACATGGAACTGTGAAAGGACCTGAAGTGGACTCTAACAGGCGGCAACCCAACAGCTGAGACAGTGAGACAAATTTCACTCGACTATTGCAGGGAAACTGCAAGTTGCTGCATATTTGGATTATTATTATTTTCTCCTTTTTTCATTATTCCTACATCTTTTATCTGAATAGTATTTTTGTATTTCCCTTCTTTCTCTATAGTCTTCTTTGCTTGGCAGGATATATTGTACCATTTGACAGGTTTCCCCTGTTCTCTCTTCTATATTGTATTGCTAATTTGCTGTCCTTCACGTGAACTGTGTTCCATCAGCACACTACTCAAAATCCTATACCCCCTGTTCAGGTTATTCAGATCACATACATTCTGGCATATGAATGTTGCTCTAATATTATTGTAAATAACTCCTGTTCCACACAAGTGTAAGTACTTCACAGCACCCTCCCCAGATACAAGCCCACATCACAGTCTCCTGAACTCTATTATTAGGGAGGTTAACACTATTCTGTCACATGCTACAGCTATGTACTACACTTTACTCTCACCTTACCCCAGAATCTGATCTCCGACAACTTCACTGCTTTCTAGATCCAACTCACAACCCTTTCCTTCCAAACAAGAGTCTTGTCTTCTTCCCATCCTTTCTTAAAAGTGGCCAGTTGGGTTGAGGAACACGGTTAATGCTACACATAGCCAAAAGATCTCCTATCACTTATACTGGCTGCTACTGTAAATATCATAGAATACTCCCCTGCTGTCTTAAACCATTTTGCCTCCCATCCCAACTGAGCACAAAAAAGAATAGGTGGAAGCGGTGAACACCAGGATACCTGAAGGAGACTGCATCACTGAATCTCACAGGCATTCTACCACAGTAGCTCACACCATAAACCCTGGGAACCAGACAGAACAAATCCATTTAAGAAGAGGAAGCTATCAAGAAGAGTCTCACAAACAATGAGAAGACAAAGAAACAATCCCCAAATGAAAGGAAAGGAGGAAGCCTCAGAAACAGTGCTAAAAGAAATGGAAGTAAGTCAGCTATCAGATATTGAATTCAAAGAACTGGTTATCAGGAAGTTCTGTGAGATGACAATAAACTACCAGAAACTACAGGAAAGCTACAATGTGCTCACTGCAAACTATACCAACATGGAAAATGGAAATAGAAAACATAAACAAGGGCCAAGAGGAAATGAAGAATACAGTTGCTGAACTGAAGAACACAGTGGAAGGAATCAAAAGCAGGATGGATGAAGCAGAAGATCGGATCAGCGAATTAGAAGACAAAGTAGAAAAGAACACCCAGAAGGAGCATGGAAAGGGAAAAAGTCTGAGAAAGAATGAAGAGGGATTAAGAGAAATGCAAGACAATATGTAACGTAATAATATCAGTATAATAGGGATACCAGAAGGAGAAGAAGAAGAGCAAGGGATAGAAAATCTATTTGAAAAAGTAATAATGGAAAACTTCCCCAACTTGACGAGAGAAAAAGTCACACAAATACAGGAAACACAGAGAGTCCCAATCAAGAGGAACCCAAAGAGGCCCTCTTCAAGACACATCATCATTACAATGGCAAAATTCCAAGACAAAGAGAGAATCTTAAAGGCAGCAAGGGAGAAGAAGAAAGTAACATACAAGGGAGCCCTAATAAGGTTAGCTGATGACTTCTCAATGGAAACACTCCAAGCCAGAAGAGAATGGCAAGAAATATTCCAGGTAATGAGAACCAGAGGCCTGCAACCTAGGCTGCTTTACTCAGTAAGGCTCTCAATCAAGATAGAAGGCCAAACAAAGAGCTTCCAAGACAAAAGAAGTCTAAAAGAATATTCATCCACCAATCCAGTGCTGCAAGAGATGCTAAAGGGACTGCTCTAAAGAAAGGAAGGAAAACAGAGAGACAGAGAGGAGCATAGGTACAGAAATGGCAATGAATAAGTACTTATCCATAATAACCTTAAATATAAATGGATTAAATGCTCCAATCAAGAGACTCAGAGTAGCTGAATGGATAAGAAAGCATGACCCACACATATGCTGCCTACAAGAGACCCACCTGAGGACAAAAGACATACACAGACGGAAAGTGAAGGGCTGGAAACAAATTTTCCAAGCAAATGGACAGGAAAAAACAGCCAGGGTAGCAATACTCATATCAGGAAAATAGACTTCAGAAAAAGAGCTATAAAGAGAGACCCAGAAGGTCACTTCATAATACTCAAGGGAAGACTCCACCAAGAAGACATAAACATTGTAAATATATATGAACCCAACATAGGAGCACCCAAATATATACAGAAAATTTTAGAAGACTTCAAGAAAGACATTGATAGCAACACAATTATAGTAGGGGATTTTAACACTCTACTCTCAAAAATGGACAGATCATCTAAACAAAATATCAACAAAGATATTATGGCATTGAACAATGCCCTAGATGAAATGGACTTAACTGATATATATAGAGCCCTGTATCCAAAAGAAGTTAAATACACATTCTATTCAAATGCACATGGGACATTTTCAAAGATAGACCACATGATAGTACACAAAACAAGCCTCGACAAATACAAGAAAATTGAAATCATACCAAGCATTTTCTCTGATCACAAGGATCTGAAATTAGAAACCAACTCCAAGGAAAAAAAACCCAAAACACTCAAAATCATGGAGACTGAATAGTATGCTATTAAACAATGAATGGGTCAAGAATGAAATCAAGGAAGAAATCAAAAAGTTTCTGGAAACAAATGAAAATGAACTTACGACAATCCAAAATTTATGGGACACAGCAAAGGCAGTCCTGAGAGGGAAGTTCATAGCAATATAGGCCTACCTAAAAAAGACAGAAACATTTCAAACAAACAACCTAATCCTACGCCTACAAGAACTCGAGGAACAACAACAAAGACTGCCCAGAGCTAGTAGAAGGAAGGAAATAACCAAGATCAGAGCAGAATTAAATGACATAGAGACCAAAAGCACAATACTAAGGATCAATGAATCCAGAAGACGGTTTTTTGAAAAGATAAACAAAATCGACAAGCCTTTAAGCAGGCTCATGAAGAAAAAAAGAGAGAGGACCCAAATAAACACAATCAGAAATGAAAGAGGAGAGATTACAACTGATACCACAGAAATACAAAGGATTGTAACAAATTACTATGAGGATCTATATGCCAAGAAATTTGAAAGCGTAGGTGAAATGGACCAATTTCTAGAAAAACATAATCTTCCAAAACTAAACGAAGAAGAAGCAGAAAGCCTGAACAGACCAATAACAGCAGATGAAATTGAAGCAGTAATCAACAAACTCCTGACACACAAAAGCCCTGGACCAGATGGTTTCATAGGAGAATTCTACAGAGCATTTAAGCAAGAACTAACCCCTATCCTTCACAGACTATTCCAAAAATTCCAAAGTGATGGAAGACTCCCAAACTCCTTTTATGAAGCGAGCATCATCCTAATCCCAAAACCAGATAAAGACACAACAAAGAAAGAAAACTTCAGGCCAATATCGCTGATGAACATAGATGCTAAAATCCTCAACAAAATATTGGCAAACCATATCCAACAATACATTAAAAAGATCATAAACCATGAGGAAGTTGGATTTATCTCAGGGATGCAAGGATGTTTCAACATTTGCAAATCAGTAAATGTAATACATCACATAAACAAAAGCAAGCACAAAAATCACATGATCATATCAATAGATGTGGAAAAAGCATTTGACAAGGTACAGCACCCATTTATCATAAAAACACTCAGCAAAGTGGAAATTGAGGGAGCATTCCTCAACATAATAAAGGCCATATACGAGAAACCTACAGCCAACATTATACTCAATGGACAAAAACTAAAAGCTTTTCTACTAAGATCAGGAACAAGACAAGGTTCTTCACTTTCACCACTTCTATTCAATATAGTTTTGGAAGTTCTAGCCACAGCAATCAGATAAGAAAAGGAAATAAAAGGCATCCAAGTCGGAAAGGAGGAAACAAAACTGTCACTGTTTGCAGATGATATGATAGTGTACATAGAAAATCCTATAGACTCTACCCCAAAACTGCTCAACCTAATAGATGAATTTGGCAAAACAGTGGGATACAAAGTCAATGTCCAGAAATCAAAGGCATTTTTGTATACCAACAATGAAACAGCAGAAGCAGAAATCAAGAAAAAAATCCCATTCGATATAGCAAAAAGAAAAATAAAATACCTAGGAATAAACCTAACCAAGGAGATAAAAGACCTGTATGCAGAAAACTACACAACACTGAAGAATGAAATCAAGGAAGACACAAACAAATGAAAACATATACTGTGTTCATGGATTGGAAGAATTAATATCATCAAAATGTCCATATTACCCAAAGCAATATACAGATTCAATGCAATACCTATCAAAGTACCAATTACATATTTCAAAGACATAGAACAAACATTTCAAAAATTGATACGGAAGCATAAATGACCCTGAATAGCCTTAGCAATTTTCAGAAATAAGAAGAAAGTAGGAGGGATCATAATACGTGGTACCAAACTGTATTACAAGGCCACTGTAATCAAAACAGCCTGGTATTGCCATAAAAATAGACAAATAGAACAATGGAACAGAATAGAGAGCCCAGAAACAAACCCACGTCTTTAAGGTCAATCAATATTCAACAAAGTAGGTAGAAGCATAGAAGGAAGTGAAAACAGCCTCTTCTACAAATGGTATTGGGAGAGCTGGACAGCTACATGCAAAAAAATAAACTCGATTGCAACTTTCACCATACACAAAAATAAATTTGAGGTGGATAAAAGACTTAAATACAAGCCATGACATCATAAAAGACCTAAAGGAAAATATAGGCAGGAAAATCTCAGATATTCCATGCAGTAATATTCACCAATATGTCCCCTAGAGGAAGGGACATAAAGGAAAGAATAAACAAATGGTATCTCATCAAAATAAAAAGCGTCTGCATGGCTAAAGAAAATAGCATTAAAATGAAAAGAGATCTGATTGAGTTGGAAAACATATTTGCCAATAATAGCTCACACAAGTGTTTGATTTCCAAAATATATAAAGAACTCACATGGCTCCATTGCAGGAACACAAACAATCCAATTAAAAAATGGGCAAAGGACCTGAATAGATACTTCTCTAAGGAGGACAATACAGAGGGTTCAGAGGGACATGAAAGAATGCTCAGCATCACTAGGCATCAGAGAGATGCAAATTAAAACCACAATGAAATACCACCTCACACCAGTCAGAATGGCCATCATAAACAAATCAACAAATAACAAGTGCTGGAGAGGATGTGAAGAAAAGGGAACCCTAGTATACTGTTAGTGGGACTGCAGACTGGCAAAGCCACTGTGGAAAACAGTATGGAATTTCCTGAGAAAACTAAAAATGTATCTGCCTTTTGAGATAGCAATTCCACTGCTAGGATTATATCTTAAGAACTCTGAAACACCAATCCAAAAGAACCTCTGCACCCCAATATTCATAGCTGCACAATAGCTGCTATTGTAATAGCCAAATGCTGGAAGCAACCTAAGTGCTCATCAGTAAATGAATGAATCAAAAAACTATGGTACATTTACACGATGAAATACTATGCAGCAGAAAGAAGGAAGGAGCTCCTAAACTTTGGGACAGCATGGATGCAATGAGAAAACATTATGCTAATTAAAATAAGCCAGGCAGTGAAAGACAAATACCATATGATCTCACCTGTAAGTGGAATCTATCTAATCAACAAAACAAACAACCAGGCAAAATATACCCAGAGACATTGAAATTAAGAACAAACTGACAGTAATCAGAGAGGAGGAGTGAGGGTATAAAGGGGGAAAAGCAGAAAGGGTTTTGAGGAACAACTATAAAGGACACATGGACAAAATCAAGGAGGGTGTGTTCAGGGGTGGGAGGTGAGGATGGCTGGGAAGGGCTGGGGAAAAGTGGAGATAACTGTACTTGAACAACAATGAAAAAGTAAAATATAAAGTATTGTGGGGTTGCAAAGGGGGCAGAAACTCAGTCTTGCAGGAGAGTTCATTTGAGAGAGG
>PVKM010007032.1:0-42521 GCA_004027735.1 Carollia perspicillata | reverse complement strand
TTAGGCTTTATTTCCTGTCGCTGGGGCCCTGGGTTGCATGGTCTGTCTCACTGACTGTTTTTGCCTAGTTTATCTGTGCGTGAATTTGTGACTGCAGTTGGCCAACCACCTTGTGCACTCTGCTCATTTCCTCCCTGAGTCTGGGGTCTGCTAGCCCTGCGCTGTTTGCGCTCCTCTGTCTGGCAGCTACTGCCTTTCCCTGTCATGTTCCCTCTCCACTGACCGCCGACTCTGCCCCTCTTACTGGTCTGGTTGAATGGTTGTCAGATTTCCATAGTTCAATGTTCTGTCTGTTCTGGTTGTGCTATTGTTTCTAAATCTTTGTTGTCCTTGATTTTGTTTGTGTGAGGAGGCACAGTATTTCCACCTATGCCTCCATCTTGGCCAGAAGTGCAAAATAAAGAACAATTTATGGAGAAACAACAGTAGAGTAGATAAAGCTAATAATCAAATCAATGATTTGGAATGAAGAAAGAAATAACAACCAAATAGAACAATAAAAAGAGAAAATAAGCCAAAAAACTGAGAATAGTATAAGCAGCCTGTGAGACAACTTAAAGCATTACAACATTCACACCATAGGGGTACCAGAAGGCAAAGAGAAAGAGCAAGAAATTGGATATCTACTTGAAACAAGAATGAAAGAAAAGGTCCCTAATATGGTGAAGGAAATAGACATGCAAGTCCAGGAAGTACAAAGAGTCCCAAACAAGATGGATGTAAAGAGGCCCACTCTCAGACACATCATAGTTAAAATGCGAAAGTTTAAAGCTAAAGAGAGAATCTTAAAAGCAGCAAGAGAAAAACAATTAGTTAATTACAGAGGAGTCCCCATAAGACTGTCAGCTGATTTCTCAGAAGAAATTTTGCAGGCTAGAAGGGGTTGGCCAAGAATGAAGTGATGAAAAGCAAGGACTTACAACCAAGATTACTTTACCCAGGAAAGCTATTATTTAGAATTGAAGGACAGATAAACAGCTTCTCGGATGAGAAAAAACTAAAGGAGTTCATCATCACCAAACAATTATTAAATGAAATGTTAAAGGGGCTTATTTAAAGAGAAAAAGAAAATCAAAACTATGAACAATAAAATGGCAAAAAACACATCTGCAACAATTGAATCTAAAAAATGAAGCAAACAAGAACAGAGACAGAATCATGAACATGGAGAGCATTTTGATGGTTGCCAGATGGGAGGATGGTTTGGGGGAATGGATGAAGAAGTGAGGTGATTAAGAAGTACAAACAGGTAGTTACAGAAGAGCCACAAGGAAATAAAGTACAGTATAGGAAATGGAGTAGCCAAAGAACTTAGATACATGACCCATTGACATGATCAATGGTATGGGGATTGCCTGAGAAAGGGGATTGCTGGGTGGATGGGGGCAAAGGAGGAAAATTAGGACAACTGTAGTAGCATAATCAATAAAATATAATGAAAAATAAATCACTGGGAGATAAAAACTTTAAATTTAATGATTAGCATCATTGATTTACTGATTGCATTATTATTGCTCAATTACATTCCTTTTATAGTAATAACCACCATTGCAATTTATATTCATGACAATTTCTTGTAGACTGTATATTTGAGCATTAGTTTAGATAAACTTCTTAAAATTGAAATTCTGAGAAAATTGTAACAACATTTAAGTCCTTTAATACATTCTGCCAAACTATTTTCAAGAAAAGCTGTTCAAATTTTCATAGCAGAATTTTGGGTATAATCTTAAAGAGATTAATAGCACAAGAAAACATCAATTGAAGCCATGTTGAATGACTCCACTTAACACCCATGTTGTTTACCTGGGACCTTTTACAGTCTTCTTCTACCTGCTATAGAATCACCGACCCTAAGTTCATATTCTGTCCCTACTCTGAGACTCCCCTGTGGGCCAGCTTCTTAGCCTCATTTCTCTCATAGTGTCTCCATTTCCAAAATTAAGCTTGTGCTTTACATGATCATTTTTGGGGGTTATCATCTGCATCAAAGTTTTGAAATATTTTCTCAAAATTCTTCTTATATATTTTATAGAATAAAGTTTGTTCTTTAACTGTTTACATAAAAGTATCTGTCATTTTCCTGGGAAGGATAATATGAGAGAATGAGTTGAGTACTGCATACACACCATTTATTAGAATCCAAGGTTTCTGTTTTGTTTTTTAAAAATTCTAAATGACCTGGAAATCAAACACATGAGTTTTAATGGAAGGGGCCTCAGAGGCATCAGAGAAAGAGGACAGAAAAAACTCTTGAGAAATTTAGAATAACACTACTAGACATACCAGGCTTGAGACTGAGGTCCAACTTTCAACTTTATTAGCTATGAGATAGTAGTAAATTTAGAAATGGTCACAATTTGCAGCTCCTCTCAGCAAGAGTCAGTTTCTCTGTCCTTTCAGTCTAGACTTGTGGTATGACTTTCTTCCACCAGTGCAATGAATTAGAAATTATATGGGTGTCCCAAACCTGGGCTTTGGCTCCTGTTCTTGTAATCCCTGACAACACCACCATGTGAACTAGCCCCGAGTAGTCTTCTAGAGATGACAGACATAAGAATACAGAATGAGTCATCAAGGGTGAGGCTATCCTAGGCCAATTACTACTCCCAACTAACTCAGCAGTTGACCCAGCAGTCACATGTGTTAACACAGCTGAAACCAGAAGCACTGCCATGCTGAGTCCAGCCCAACTGATGACCCACAGACATGCAAGCTAAGTGATTTCTGTTTTTAGCTAAAAAAACAGAGTGGTCTTTTTTTTGGAGTTTTTTTTTTTTTATGGAGCAAAAACTGATTCAGTTATGTGGGACATGTCAGGTAATCTTTCTTGCTTCTACTTTCCTTATCTCTCACAAAAGGAAATAACTGCTCAATTCCAAGTTTCCTTAGATAATTAATTATTTGACAACAGTATTTCTAAATAAAACACGGATGAAAACGCTTCATATCAGAGCTGTTTTAAATGGCAGGCAGGTGGCAACTGAGAACTTGAAATGTGGCTAGCACATCTGAAGAAGAGAATTTTAAAATTTATTTCATTTCCATTAATTTAAATTCAAATAGCTACACAAGATTAGTGACACACATTTAGAAGAGCTCTATTCTAGAACCTTAGTGAAGTCATCTTCCTGATCTTTGGAGAACCAATTCTAAGATCCCCCATTTACACCAGTGGTCGAGATGGGTGTAGAGAACTTACTCTTTAGGTAGACAAGAATGTGAAATACTATTCTCCCATAAAAATCCAGTCAGCTTCCCTGGACATCTGCTGGCAAAGCCAGCTAGCTGTCCTAGGAGAGCTGTGGAATAGGAGAACTGTGGAATGGGAGGCAGCAGTGAAGAATGGAGAAGTAAAGGTCCTGACTGTTATCCCACAAGACCTGGCCCTTGCTATTCTTTAAGTTCTTTTCCTGGTTAAGTATCCCTGCCACTGTGCACCAGTCACAAGGTTTTCCTCAAAAGTGCCAAGCAAGTTCCCATCTCAGAGCCTGTTGTGTTTCTAGTTCCCTCTTGGCCTGAAATTCTGTTTCCCTAGATCAGGTTTCCTTAACCTCAGTGTTATTAACATTTTGGCCTGCATAATTCTTTCTTACAGGGGCTGCCCTGTGCATTGTAGGATGTTTAGCAGCACCTGTGGCATCTACTCACTAGATGCAAGCAGCAACCCCCTCTGCACCACCCCCCCTATACTGACCAGGTTGTGACAAACAGAAAGGTCTCCAGGTGCCAAAAGTCCCTTGAGAGGAAAAATCACCCCTAACTTAAGAATCACTGCCCTAGATATTAGCATGATTCAATCAGTTCCTCACTCAATTTAGGTCTGTACTGAAAAACCATCTCTAGGGAATTTTTCAAAACCCAGGCTAAAACAGACACCTGTCTTTCTCTGTTCCCTTTCCCAGTTTGATTTTTTCTCATAGTATTTACAACTGGTTAATATTATATCAGCTGGTTCTTTGTTTATTTTCTGTCTTTACCTATTTTGTTCATTGCTATAATCCTGGCACCTAGTACCTAGACAATCGGTAGATGGTTTATAAATATTTGCTAAATAAATGAAAGGAGGAAGAAGGTACCCACTGGAAAACTGAAGAGAGATAGAATAATTTCATTTGAGGGCAATGGAGACACATCACCAACAGAAAGTCTTCAACCATATTTAGCAATTAAAATTTGTATTGGTTGTTATATATAACAATGACAAATTTTTAGAAATTTTTCTAATAAGAGACACATTTTTACTCACCATCACTAAAAGAATGCTTTGAATTCAGAAGTAAAACATTTGAAATGTATTTTGCAGCCACATTTATGAATAGTATGCACTTTTGAGACCTAGAACTGTAGTCATTTCATATCATCAAGAAACAATGTTCTCAACCATTATAAACATTGATATTTTCTTGCTATTGAACAAAAAACATTCTTATAAGTGGAAAAGTGCTTGAAAAAGACCTGCATTTGTCCTCCACAAACCAAATGTGTTTCTAAGAGGCTTTTATTAGCATTACTGTACAGGACTATCAATTCACTATTACCCTGACTCCAGCACCACTACATTTATTCATGTGTTGAAGTCTTTACTTAACTATAAGATTAAATGTTTTTTTCACCCTGAAAATTTTTAGTATTCTTCCTTAATTCTTTAAGGCATAGTAGATAATTTATAAAATGTTGACTTTGTTTTGTGGAAAGAACTGCAAGTATTTAAGAGGAGTTACAAGTGCCAAGAAAATTGGATATTCTGGAGAGGAGGTAAAGATATTTCCTGACTGCTGGTAGATCTCTGTGAATGGTCAGAATAGTCTCATAAAACCCGAATCTAGCCACCTATTAAATAATGGGCCACAAAACCTCAGCTCCCAAGAATCTTTAGGGAACAACTTGTGAATACATTAAGTAGAACTTTTAAAAATTAAGTAATTTTACTTTCACATTGTCCGTGTTTTCACTGATTAAAATCTTTCAAAACACACAATTCTTCCCTCTCATTTACAATAGAATATCTGTAACATTGACTGTGTGGGTGTATATTTTGATGACCTATGAATGAGAGTTGTTTTGTGAAGCTGAGCATAAACACAAGCAAGAAAAATCTCAGGGTGTCAAAGCTACTATTATTACCTTTGTTTGCTCAAACTCCAGACCAAAAGAAATGTTTAATACACATATTTATATGTCCCCAATGCTTTCCCTCTCTCTCATCAACCTGATTTGCTGCCATTCCATATGTTTCCAGCTCAAAGTTGTTTGTAATCTGACATCTGAGTTCTTGATAATCATTAAATAACTGTCATTCACTTTGCCAAAGACTGGGAGAGTCTCTCCTGAGATGCCAAGTACAGTCATATCACTTGACAAAATATAGTGGCAGAATCAGAAGGTGAGAGGTAATGAATAGCGTCCTGGAAAATGGGCCAAAAGGCTCTAAGCTGTGCAGTATATTTCCATGGAACATTGAACATACTGTGCTGACTCATTGGTTCTCATATTTTCAGAAAAGAAAATAAGAATGTTAGATTAGAAAGAGACCACACTAGATCCCATGGGAATGGGTGCTTTATAAACAGCACAGTACATCCAGTTTATTTGCAAATGATAGTAGGATGAAATGGTTGGGCAGGCTTAATAATTTGATTATCTAAGAATTGGCATATGTGATATATATGGATTATTAATTTTCAAAGAATAAGGACGAAATACATTTGTCAGTAAAAACATGCTGCAAAAATATTTGCCTCAATGGTCATTAAGAACACGGTAACAACAACAACGCTCCTTATTTTTTTCAGAATTCTGGAAAAATTGGTCTATACAAAGTCTTCTAAATTTAAAAGTTAAACTAATGAACAATAAAGCCATTCACTACCTGTCCACTTGATCTTGGCCCAGTATAATGGTTCAGATTCTGAATTTTTTAATCTGGATCTTAAATTATTTTCTTAGTTATTCTCTACAGATTGTCTTCTTTTTCTATGACTAATATAATTTGAAGCCTCTTGCAGTGATTATACTGGATAAGGTTTCCTCTAAAAGGGTCAAACAATTAATTTTTCAATGACTCAACTACATGAAAATATTACTCAAAATTATAATTATAAAAAGACAATGTGTACATGTGTTAAGAGCTAATTGGGTTGGGATATATGAAGACAATGAGGACAACTGGATGACAATGCTAGACAGCATCAGTCTGTTACTTAGACTGGCACCTGTGTCCTTTATGACCAGCCAGGCTTATGGTCACTGTGCCAGAGGCACTGAATGCCAAGAACTGAGATACATTTCATGCATGTTCAAATACTTGAATCACCAGTTCCCCCTGAGGAAATGCCTTTCTATTAGGTTATTAAAATATGACCCATTTTCATTTCTCTTTGACTTCTGCAACTTTAAAGTGTGGTATCAACTTATTTCCCTCATGACTTTCTGAATTTATACCAGTGTCTTGACTTTTGAAATTTTTGAGCTCATTGGAGGAAAGTGGGACACATTTTCCTTGACATATTTCAAGCTGTATGAGAATGAGAAACCCGTCTGCAACAAACTGTCAAGTGGAATATTGGCAGAAAGCAACCAAGTCTTCTGCAAAGTGAGTGTCACCAACTCCTTTTCACCTCACTTCATGTATTATTCAAAATGCCAAAGTTCCTTATGAATTTCCCTTCTGGGCATGTACTACTAGGATTTTATTGCTTGAAGGAGTTTTCTGAGGCTTAGTTTGTTATCTTGGTGCTCATAGTCACAAGACATTCTTTTCCTTGGTGACCAGCACTAAGCTTCAGGTCAGAGAGTCTGACTATTTCTCAAGAGACCTATCATCACAGCATTGCTGTCACCAAATCAGTGTGAGAGGAAGTGCAGCTAATATCTGAAAAGCTTGTAGAGGATTCATTACTCACTACTAATTTCTTTAGTACTCTTATTCTGTTTCACATCTAACCTACACTATTTCACATCATTTTGGTTTCATCTGAGTTATTACAATAATCTCAGATGATGCACAATGCTCTCAAGATGTTTTTACCATCCTGGTTCCCAGACTTTTGGTGTACAGGGTAAGAGCTGAGGCTGACAAATGAAAGGAAGTGGACTGCTTGAGGATTTGCACTTAATCCTCCACTAATGGAAGAAGAGAAAAGTCCATAAGGTGAGAAGCAGAGTAAAGAAAGACAGAAAGCAGTCTGGACTGAAGTTTAAGTATTTATGGAAAATTTCATTTCTGATTAAGATCAAACTTGAGTTCTTATAAGAATATCATCAAATTCACCAATGAAGCAAAATGCATTTCAAACCTAAACAAACTTCATATAACCACCTCAAAGACAGAATGTTTTGTCTCATGTTATCCTCCTTCCGGATTATGTTTTCTTTGGGTTTATGTTAGTGCCTATAATAGAGTTGATCATACCTAGAAGTTATGTTTATCAAAAACATGCATACAATATCATGTAACTTCAAGCAAACCACATTGTCTTTTAGGGTCTCAGTCTTTCTTTGACACAACTCTAAAGTCCCTCAAAACTCTGTTTGGAGCTCTATGACATGGTTGACACACTTTCTTACAGTGGCCGGGGAAGTAACACAAGTGGGTAAAGATGGCTTGAGATAAATCTACAGATGCTATGTTACCAGTATCGTGATGAACCAATACAAGCATCTTGCCTTGCTATATTACATCTTAAAAACCTCTGTGTATGCCAACCAAAACCGAGTGAGGCTGATTTAGGGATTTTGTATCATTAATCTGACTCTTTCTGAGAATCTACAATAATTAACCATATTCTGCAAAAGGATGTGTACAAGATAGTACACAAACTATTCAACAATCAAGTAGGAAGGGCCCCTTTGAAGATGAAAGTGCTCACCCAAGGCAGCTTTGTGAGAATATGTTAGGGTGGAATTTCATAGTGAACGAGTAAACCATATGAGCCCTTAATTTTTTCTTAACTGGTTCCCAAATGGTGCTAAACTATAGAACTGCAGAAAGAAACTGGAAGCTGTCCATGGTGCTTAAGAATTCTCCATAAAGCTGAAACTTTTCAGAGTCTGACGAATAGGGATATTTTACATTGAAAGTATTAAAAAACAAAATACTTTCATTGTAAAAGACATAGAAGAGGATATAGGAGGGATAAATGGTGATGGAAGGATATTTGACTTAGAGTGGTGAACACACAACACAATATACAGATGATATATTGTAGAATTATATACCTGAAACCTATATAATTTTATCAACCAATGTCTCCCAATAAATTCAATAAAAAATAAAAAATGAAACAAAACCAAATCATCATGATGTGGGCCATGAGGATCCAATATATTCTTGACTCAGCTGAATAGCAAACACAAATAGAAACTCATGTCCTTCATTTCCTTTCTGTAGTTCTAAAACAATTTGTGTGTAGGGTGTGTGTGATACTTTTTAAAGATTCTACCAGCACTACATATTTCCCTGAAGTTAACATAATCCTGACTTGATTCTCTAAGTTTCCAAAGTATAATGCTTGATACAAAAGACCATATAAGTCCCAAGAATTCTGCTCTGGAGTGTGTAATCTTAAGTTATAAGAATGCCAGTTTCTTATGAGTTTCAGTTTATGGTAACTATTCTCTGTTACAAATTTAAGAAAAGTCACTGTTGTATCAATGTGATGGGAATTAAAAATTCTTTACAACATACAACACACACATGCACACACACACACACGGTTGGAAAACAGCATCCAATCATCTAATTCAGAAATTCTTTGCATTCTGAAAATCACACTTTTAAAGTACAATTCACCTGGTTGATTTTCAAATCAAAACATTGATATTTTTTGCCCTTTTTATTTTTTAGTTCTTCCTTTTTCTTTTTTTATTGTTGTTCAGTTACAATTGTCCCCACCCTAACCCCACCATTCCTCTCCCCTGCCCCATCCAACCCCTGCTCCCAAAGACAATCCTCACCCCATTGTCCTTGACCATGGTGCTTTATACTTGTTCCCTGACTTAACTCTTCCTGTTATTTCCCTGTCATCACCTCCCTGCTTCCCTCTGGTTACTGTCATTTTGTTCTTTATTTCCATGTCTCTGATTCTTTAGAAAACATCAATTCTTTATGTTCAAGAAGACCCAGAGCAAAATTATCTTGGCTAAATTTCAGTGATGGTCACCCTTTTCTATTATCAATATTCTAAAATGCTGACCCTCTGTTGATACTGGCTAGAGGAATTTTTGTGCAAATCTGGAATTACTTTTCATTTTGGAGCTAGTGATTTTTGTGGATTGGAATGATAACAATAAAAAAATAAAAACACAGAGGAAAGGGGACAAAAATAAATGTTCTTATGAAATAAGCAAACATAAAAGTCTTCTTTAACAATGACGTTTTAAAAAGCTTTAATCATGAGATGATGATAAATCTAATGAAATCATGGAAGTTAATAAAGAAATTAAATAACAAATGGAAAGGAATCTATTAAAAAAACTATTAAAAACTATTAAAATAGGAGGGTCTTTAAAATGTTATTTTGTCTCCATCATTTCAGACACTTATATGTCTTTCTCATTCTTATGACTCCTAATTAAACACTTCTACAGTCCTTCTAAATAAGTCATTCTAACATAGAACAGCCTTAATTTGGGGTATAGTTTCATCCTATTTTAACGTAATCATTGCCATCCAAAGCTTATTTCCTTTTTTTTAAAAAAAGTCTTCCTTTCCATATATTCATGGAGAAAACATTGGTCAGTATTCTTCACACAACTGAAAGTAATCACTAAATTAGTAAGGTTTTTGGCTCTTTTTCTGATAAATAGACCTCATTTCTTTAACTTCACTTCCTATACCTTTTCCCTTCATATCTTGATATAAGGTTATTTTCTATAATACTTTACCAAATTCCTCATATGCCATTGTATATACAATCCCTGCCAGAGGAGAAAGCATTCCAGAAACTACCTACCAACTGCTGGTATATTTTTTGTATGTGCTACTTACATGACCTTATTTACATTTAAATGAAAATTAGGACAGTATTTAAATAGTTTCATGTACAGTAGGGGGTTAGTGTAAATAGATTTATTTAAGTGAAAAAATATGGATTAAGGCATCCTGAAGCAGGTAAAATCATATGCCTCCTTCAAGAATATTACTTGGGAAAGTTTATGAGATTAGGATTTCTATTGAAATAAAAAATACAAGCCCTTATAGGAGTTACTTGGGCTGAGCTGAGAATGTTAAGTTGGACATATATTTTGATATCACTCTAAAATAAAAAAAAATTATGACTTGTTGCACAGTAACATTAGTAAAAGTCCCTGTCTCCTTTGACACTATTACATCTTCAACAGGAAAGCTGAAATATAATTGATTAGTATTCAACTTGTACTTCTTATTAAATAGCTAAAAATGCATTATAAATCAAGACAATCTCTAAAAGACTCATGGGGTATTTTATCAGAAAGAATCAGTTAATAACATTACCAGATGCCCATTAGGTACAAGATCTGACTCAGGCTCTGCAAATTTGCAAAGGAATAGGGTATTCAATCCCTATCTTCAAGATACTCTCAACAAGAGCAGGGACACCAAAAACACAAGTGGCAGAATCAAACAAATGAAATAGAAAACCACCAAACAACCGTAACACACATACATTTATTACTGACTTTAGGTGTGAAGGACAGAGTGAAGGAGAAATGTCAGAGAGAGTTTCTAGATTATTTGAAGGTGCTAGAATGAAGTGAAGTCAGTTTGGCAAGACAGGTTTTAAGTGATGTTATTAAAGGCCATTTTCTTGTTCTAATAGAATCTGGAAGGTCACCCCTGAAAGTAATAAAATCCTCTCTGCACCGCAATAAGATCATTCAATTTTTAATTCAAGGAAAATCCCAAAGCAAACGGCACATAAAATACTGGAGCTTGGGGGTGGTAATGATAAAATTATTCTCAAAATTCAAAGACCTGTCAATCTAAGCAGTGCACAGATATCCATTTTTAAATAAATTATATTGTTTCTAAATGACAGATGCCACTTTTATCATGCACAATCCTACAATCTAATTCATTATAAATCTCCAAATAGTGTATGGAAATTATTTTAGGTCTTGCTTTATCCAGCAGTAATGTCAATTACTCTCTTTTTCTATTTTGGTTGCATACATGTGAAGGAGTTTTATTTTATTGCATATTTTTGGTAACAACAAAGAAAAATAAGACACACAGAAAAGAATGACACAGAAAAGAATGACCCCACAAAACATATGGCACACCTCCCCCACTTTAAAAATGATATTTAATACAAGTGTTTACATTCCATTCTATCACCTTCCATTTAATTTTCAGTCAAAGTTTTCTCCCCCTAAACTCTGTCCAGAGCCATGCACTGAATTTTCATTTTCTTAGAGTAATTTTAATATATACTCTTGGAAATAAGAAATTTTTGCCATAAGACAGAAGGATTGATTATAGAGGTAGAAGGGACCCTAAGACATATTAGGGCTATTAACTTACCTTCCAGTATAGCTGAGTCAGATAGAGACAGGTCATTTACTGTCCTATTCATGAAATTCTACTTGAAAGCTAATTTTAAGAGAATTTCTGTTAATGAATAATAAAAGAAGTCCAGGGCCAGACTCAAAGTGAGAACAAACAATTAAAGCAAAATTCACAGTTCAAAAAGTCCTCTATATATCATACTTTTGTACAGAAATTATCATAAAGAGCTTAATTCAGCAATGTTTATTGAGAACTTATTAGGTACTGGGTCCTGTACAAGGTACATCTCTGATGATGTGAGTATTCTGCCATATTGAATATTTACATTCATAAAGTTATGCTGGTTGAATGCATTGAACTATTTAGATGTCTTTAATTTATAAAGTAATATAACTCATGGTGTAATATGATTTGTAGCACATTTATATAAGATTAACATCCAAATACAACTTCTTCTTCTGCCATAATCTTATAATTTAATTTGCTATGCAGTGATATTGCTACTGATACAATTATTATAACTGGGAGAGAATGGTAATTCATTTGAACAAGAATTTAAGGGCAAGTCTTCATAAAAGACTTCTTTTTTGAGTAACCTAGAGCCACAAAGTTTGGTGAATTTCATAGACTTGGTTAAGTGCATGGCTGATTGCTGCTCAATCAGACTTAATGAGGAATGCAAGGAGGCAAAGAATGACACTCTGACAGCAGCACATGATAACATCTGTTTTTCAATCATGACATAATTTGAACAACTCATTTCCTGTGAGAAAGGTGATGTTTTCAAAGGTAAAACTACATTAAAGATTCAACAAATATATTTTTTAAAACTATGCACAATTTTGATCTGAAAAAGATGAGTTGGAAATAAGATAAAATTTCTAAATGACTTTGCTTTTTTCAGAGAGGAGATTTGGGAGAAAGTCCTGCCAAAAGATAATATTATTAATACAAGGTCTAGTATATTCCTTCCATTTCAATAAAACAATGCCAAGTAGGTTTTTCAGCATTTATAAATGGAGAACAGGGAATTTACATCTAATCCAGTTACCTCCATTTGCTCTAATTCCAAAAGAGCCACATTATTAAGTGCAGAAAGAATTCAGTCTTAGTTTAAAAATGAAAATGCAATGTTTGGAGACATATTTGATTATCTCAACTGGAGGGGTGGGGGCTATTGGTATCTAGAGGGCAGAGACCAAGGATGCTGCTGAGTGTCCTACAGTGCCCAGGACAGTACCCCATAGCAAAGAAGTACCCAGCCCAAATTGTCAACTGCCTGGAGTATACCTCGCACAATGTACCTCTGATAAATGATTAGTTTCATATTGCACACTGTAATTGTATACAATTCAATCAGTTGTTTTTAGTAGTTAAGGAGTTAATGCCAATCTAAACATGCCTGCTTCAGAGTAGCAAGTAGTTTAGGTAAGAGAATTTGGCTCAACATTTTGTTCTTACTCTATTTTAGCTTAGGATGGAACGTGTAGAAATTCTGTTGAATGTTTTGATAAAAGCTCTCAGATTTGGAGGTAAACTATCTACAATATAAGCTGCCTGTCTCAGGGCTTTATTTGTATATACCACAGCACCTTATTTTATGTGTTCATTTACTTTTGCCATTTTAAAGGAAATACAAGAATATGGTAAGACAGTATATGAATAAAGATTGCAGCATTAAAAAAATATATATGTAAACAGTGCTGCTATGAACATAGTGGTGCTTAACTTCTTTTGAGTTGGTGATTTGGGATTCTTATGGTGTCTTCCAAGCAGTGGAATCACTGGGTCAAAACACAGTTCCATTTTTCATTTTTTGAGTAAACTTCATATTGTTTTCCACAGTGTCTACAGTAGTCTACATTCCCACCAACAGTGCACTAGGTTTCCCTTTTCTCCATATCCTCACCAGCACTTGTTGTTTGTTGATTTATTAATGATGGCCATTATAACAGACGTGAGGTGGTATCTCATTGTGGTTTTAATTTAAATCTCTCTGCTGGCTAGTGATGTTGAATTGGTGAAAGACAAACACCATATGATCTCATCTATGAGAAGAATCTAATGAACAAAACAAAATAAACTAATGAGAAAAATAGAATCAGAGATGTGGAAACATGGAACAAACTGACAGTGGCCAGGGGGAGGGAGGAGGGAGAAAATGGTGGAAAGAAGGGGTAGGGACGAGTCAAACAACAACACGTATGAATGACCCATAGACAGGGACAATGAACGATGTGGGGATTAATTGTGGGAGTGTGGGATGGCTTGGTGGAGGAGGACAAAGGAGGAAAATTGGTACAACTGTAATTTAATAACAATAAAAATTAAAAAAAGTATATATGAAGATACCTGTTAGTGTGATATTTCAGAGGTGAGAGTTTAGGAGGAATAGCTTACATATACTCCTCCTCCATGTTCCTGAAGATGCTGAAGGATGGGGGTCCAAAGATCAGAATTAGATGTAGCATACTTAGAGCAGGCACTTTTTTTTCCCTTACTCCCAGGGTGCACAGCCACTACCACAAGTCTCCTCTGGGATAGGGGTATGTCAGGTTTGAAAGAAAACCAATTCATGCTATGTCCTGGCCCTTTTATATCCAAACTTACATAGTATTGGGGTAAAAACTCTATTATTTCCTTAGTGTATGGACTTTTGCATAACAAGAAATATTTACAAACACTGTGATCTCTTGATCTTGAAGCAAATCCAACTCTTGGTAATCCATCCACATCCTCACTGAGGAAAAGAAGCATAGTCTTAACTATGCTTCTGATCCTATGTGCGCTGATCAAGATTTCTTCCTCACGTTTATAACATCTCAAAACCTATTATCTCTGGAGTCACTTCTTGGCAAGACATTATGCAGACAGGCATCTCCCACTAAACATGGCAAAGGATTGTACTTCCTCTCAACAGGCTGTCTCCTTGCTGCAGTAACAACATTCTAATCGCCTGGAAGAGAATGCAACCTCAAGAATATCTTATACTCAACCACAAAAGGTAAAATGGGATGGCAAAATCTTGTTCCACAAACAAAAAGACCATCAGTTGTATGTTAGTCTGAGTCCAAATTATTCTATTCTGTTTGTTCCTTTTGTTTTGTTTTAGTATGAAAGCAAATAGACTTGCAGTGCCATTGTTGCTTCCAAGCAGCAATTAGAAGGCACCACAGCACTCCCCTAAAAACAGGAAGAGGGACAGAAAAGGAGGCTGTGATTGGAGCCTGGAGACCTCAGTAAGCTTCTCTGGACAGAACAGTGGGAACCGCGATTGTGCTCTCTTCATGATTACCAAATTCCTGTCGGCAAATACAACCATTTGGCACTAAATCTCCTCTAGTTGTCATGCAGATGACTCACTTACATCATTGCAGGATACAGTGATCCACATATGGTTAACTTAGTTCAATTCTTCTGTGGTTTACCAACTACTTGTTCTATAGAATATTTTTGCACCCTATAGAACTGATCTATTTGCCCAAGGCAAATTTAACCCAATCTACAGAACCTTTTTTTTGTTTTTTATTTTTTCATACTCTCATCTTTTTTACTGAATTTATTAGGGTGACATTGGTTTGAAAAACCATAATAGTTTCAGTGTACAACTCAATAAAAACCCATCTCCACACTGCATTGTGCGCCCATAGCCCAAAGTGAAGGCTCCTTCCATCCCATGCGCACCCCCACCCCACCCCTGGCCTTTCTTTTAAACCAAGGAAAGTTTTTTCTGAGCAGCTTTAAAATTATACTGAATGCTCTGGATACATCTTAGCTTTTTTCCTTCGTGTCAGAAAGATCATATTGTATTTATTGCTTGGTAATACACGGCAGATCATTTTCCTGCCAGATGCCTTTGAAGTCAATCTCATATGTATTACTTGTTCCCATTTCATTTAGGCACTGAATGAAAGGAAGCAAAGATTGTGTCGCCTTATTTATATGGAAAATAAAAACAGCAATTCTGTATTTGCAGGAGCTACGGCACCTAACTTCTTATCAAGTGAATGTGCTTTGATTTAATGCTATATGGTCCTACCTTAAGTTGACATAAATACCAGACATTGTTATGTGGCTAGGAGCAAAGAAGAGGGGGATCTTTATACAACTATATTTTTGTCATTCCCTCAGGAAGCGAGAAAAAATGCTTTAGATACAATCCAGATTTTGAAAGGTGGCCTTAAATAACTTGCTGTACATGCTTAGTTCATAATCAGCATTTCTTTTTTTGCGGTAGAGTTTGACTTCATAATTTCCTAACCTCCTTCCCTAATTCTTTTTTTGTCTACAGCACTTTGCATCATCCCAATACTACATCATTTACTTATTTTGTGCCCTGCAAGAAGGTAAGTAAGCTCCAAGACGGCAGGGGTTTGGGCCAGTTTTATCCCCTGCAGCAACCTAAGCACTTAACAGCTTGTATTATTTGTCAGAAGGATGAACATTACATATTTCTTTCTTTCTCCAACAATTTTTTTAGTTTTCACATAGTTTTGCTTTTTCTAGGAGAAATCATTTAAAAAATTCATTTATCTTAAGTATTGAAAAAAGGCTCTATATGAAAAACAACCCTATTATAACTTATATTACATCCTTCTAAGCAAAGACCAGATCAGTTTTACCTTTATTTGAAAACATGGTCATTTACTATTAAAAATCAGAAATTTTAAATTGAGATCACTCCCAAGTCTTTGTCAGTGGGTAAAGGGGCTTCTTCCAGTCTTCATGGCACACCTCCAAAAGTTCACCAAAGAGAAAAAAAGTAGGTTGACCCAAAGGGCCTAAACAGCCATAGGAGATCAGTGTCATTAGCCACTTTCAAGTGAAATGGCGGATGCTCAGATAGGTTCAACTGCTCCTCAGACAAAAACGTGGGGAGTTGGGGTAGGGTCAGGGGCCCTGGGCCCGGGGGCTGTGCCCACTCTAGGTGCATGAGTCCCAGCTCAGGACCAGAGGACAGTTCCTGTTGCTCTTTGGGTATTTAAGGGCTTTTGAAAGGCAGATGGTCTCACTTGAGTTGTTCTGTATGACTGGCAATTTTTAATGAATTAGTGACAGAAAAATCTTTTTGACTCACTCCCAGCTGGATAATTTAAAAAATGCCAACAGAAAAGAATGATATCTCATAAATTCAGGCAAATGGGCATTAAGGGGGCTAAGCTGGCTGCCCTTTTAATATACCGAGTATTAGCATTTTCCAAGGCTCTAGGTTGGTAATGCAGTTTTAGCTCAGGAGACTATGCCTTTCATTAAAGCGCTTATTCATTCTGCTGCGTTATAATGAAAAGAGTCCTGCACTGTCACATGTAATGATTATGGAAGGTTCTCAACTCTTGGGGGAGAAAGACTCAGAAAAGGCAGGCATGATTTCAAAGGCCACGTCTGCTTACCTCCAGACCAAACCAAACCAAACCAAACCAAACCAAACCAAACCAAACCAAACCAAAACAAAACAAAACAAAAACAACTGTAACCAACATTTTACACCAAAATGTGAGTTTAACAGTACAGACTGTTGATTTAGGAAACTCCAGATATTGGAAAGCTCCTTAATTTTTGTACAGAGCTCAAAGAACTCTAAGCTAGTTGATTTTATTCACTAACAGGGTAAACGTTGTCTTAGTCTGTTTGAGCTGCTATAACAAAATACTGTGGACTGGGTGGCTTATATACAACACACATTTATTTCTCATGGTTCTGGAGGTTGGAAGTCCATGCTCAGGGTGCCATCATGGTTAGGTGGGGGCCCTCTCCCAGGCCACAAGTTTGTCTTTGAATCCTTCCATGGTAGAAAGGCCTAGAGAGCTCTCTGGTATTCCCTCAGTAAATGCACCAATATTCCTGAGGACTCTACCTTTGTGACTTAAACACAGTTTTCAATGTGTGGATTTTAGGAGGACACAAACATTAAAGCCATAGCAAAGGGCATACTCAATAGCAAGATATTCGTTCCTTTTATTTGTTTGAATTGAAGTTTGGATTGAAAACAAAGCAATACTCCAAAAGGAATAAATTTCACTATATGTAAATTAAAAAAATAAAATAATTGAAAAGAGAAAATTAAAGCAGATGAGTTTAGAGTCATCCATATTTATCTTACTCATCTCTGCAACAACCTTATTGCCCATCATCTTGTCTTCCACACAGTGACATTCAGTAAGTGTTTGCTGAATGAGCTGGAAAAATGAGGAGAAAGAAGCTACCATTTAAATCAATGAATGTCAGTACACCTCACACAAGTCCAGGCAGGTAAACTTAGTGGATGCTCAGGTTGTTTTTTCCAGCATATTCCATAGTGTCATGGCTCTCTCCCTCACTTTCTTCAAATCTCTGATCAAATGTCACCAAAAGAAAAGGTATGCGGTACATTGAGAACACTGACAATGCTTCATTACATTTGATGATGGCAAATGAGTCTTTGGAAAATGTTAAATGTGAAAATTTATCTTGAAGTTAATTTGACAGCATTTATCAACATCTTTAATGTAAATGCTTTGGACATAGTAATTGCATTTGTCATACAGATAAATCACATAATTTATCTGCCTCCATGTATAAAGATAGAAGTGCTAAAATGTTCAATGCCACATATTTGTGGTTGTAGAAAACAACCTAAAAGTCTACGGATAGGGGAATAGTTTAACAAATGATGTTACACACTTACTATGGAATGCTAGGTCATTGTTATATACAATAAAGTAAATCAATATATAGCAACATGAAAACATATCTAATTTAAACATTAGATGAAAAAAGCAAGTTATATAATGTGATGTCTAATGTGTGAGTCAGTTTTGTTTAAAATACATGTATATTTATATGGGTTTTATACATTTTTCTGTAGCTTGAATTGCTTAAAATATGAATATATTACTTTTGCATAAAGTTTTATACACATTTAAACTATTATTTGCTGTATATCTTTGCTAAGCATATATGAGTGCATTTAAATTCACATTTAATAGTGTTATAAACTATCATTCACTCCTCCATTCTACATTTAAATTCTATAGCTCTTGGGTTTTTTTTTACTCATAAAAGTTTCTGGCAAAGTGAAAAAAGATACTCAGCTTTCAGGCAGTTGACTGTAATTAAAAACTGCCATACTTTTTTGTTTAAATGCTAAATAATGTTGATTTGTCTTGAAATATATCTTTTAAAACAAGGCAACCCAAAAGGAACTAGCATAGTACCCAAGTTACCTGATAAATCAAGTGTAGCTATGCTTATTTATATATTGCCTTAATATTGAGCAACCGAACTAAGTTTAGGAAATGATCTAGCTGTTGGAAAAGGTATGAAGGGTTTAGAATCAGGCCTCAGTTTGAATACTGTCACTCCCATGAGTTGCTACTATGACTTGCTTTCTTTGTGCCTCAATTTCTCCATCTGTAAAAGTGTTTCTTGTATTTTATACATAGTGTTATAGACTAAATACTTGCACGCCCTCCCCACCCCACACATATGTTGAAGCCCTAACTCCCAATGTGACTGTGCAGTAAGTTCTCAATATCATCCATTGGTTCTGCAACTTGTAAGTGAAACAAAGGATAAAGAAACCAATTTTACCATAGGCTGATGGACATCAATAAGATCTGAGTTCTTACAGCATCTCATCAATGTTATAATGAAACAATGTTATCCAAGGACCTGATGTATTTGGAGACAGGGCCTATAGGAAGTTATTAAGGTTAAGTGAAGCAATAATGGCAGAGCTCTGATCCTGGAGGACTGATGACCTTATAGAGGAGACACCAAAGCTTGCTTTCTCTTTTGGCCATGTGAGGACACAGTCAAAATGCTGCAGTCCGCAAGCCAGAAAAGAGCTCTCACTGGAGACTGAATGGGCCCAAATCTCGATCTTGGACTTCTAGTCTCCAGAATTGTAAGAAAATAAGTTTTTGTTGTATAAGCCACCCAGTTTGTGGTATTTTGTGATGGCAGCTACAGCTGAGCAATATGCATAGCATGGGCAAAACATCCAATACAGTACCAGGCGCATAGCTGACACCGAATAAACAGTGATGACAGGTAGTTCTCACTTTGTACACAACCTGTTAGTGGACCCTCGTGCATATTGTAACTGTGTTCTCACTCCTTACATGGCAGCTACATCAGAAATGTGGAGAATAAGGATTGCCTGTCTACTATAATTAACATATTTATTATAATCAATTACCACAATTACATGGATGTATTTAAAATATTTTATAAAAGTATATACAGTTATATTGTTAGTAACAATAAAATTGTTATCAAAAAATGGCGATGATGATAAATCATAAAAAAAGATACAGATTGTTGTCATCAGTCCTTTCAAATGAAATTGCTTTTGTCTTGATGTAAGGGGATACCACAATCCCTGGCCACTGTGCATAGTCAAAGTGAGGAATTAAAGAACTGAAAATTCACCCCTTAGCTGAATTACTTTAGAATTTTATATTTCTTGCCTTGAAAAGGGGAATACTATAGAGAAGAAAATGAACTGCACCTCAACATTTCCCAAGTGGTAACTTACAAAAACGATAAACTTCTCATTGAGGTGTGATCCCTTTATACAGGTTGCAAGCTAAGCTGGACCGGAGAGATGGAAGCCCTGACTGTACAATTGCTTATGGAGAAAAAGAGCAGTTTAAAACACCCATAAATTGATAGTTAAGGGGACTAAACTATGATATGAATTGTCACCAACACAGTTTCTAAAGGAACATAGTGTCATCAAATTGAGCTACATACGAATCATAGCTTTGCAACCTGCTCATTGTGAGTCAATTTCTTTAAATACTTGAGCATATCTTCCTGATCTGTGAAGTGGGTCCAACCATATTTACTTGGCAAGGTTGTGAGAGTTTGAGAACATGGAAGAAACCACTGAGATAATGTTGGCACATTGCTGGTGCTCAAAAAGATACCTATTGCTATGTTTTTCATGATGTCCAATATAAAACTTTAAAGAGTTGCTTGCTAGGTTGAAAAAGTTCTCTTCCTAATGAATGTTTGGAAATATCAGAAAAAGGGCAGGTGCAGATACCTGTCTAATTATATTCAGCCCAGTGCCTCACCCCCAGTAAGCACCCAGTTATGTCTGATGCCCCAACAAACATTCCAAGTGGCTTAGCTCCACTGGCTGGCATTGAAGGGGCAAGAGGTGTCAGATTAGTCTCCACACAGTTCAATTAGCTTTCAGAACATACTCTTATTAGTAGTTTGAGAGGACACCTTGAGGCCAGCCCTTGCAGAAATACTAGAAGTATTGGCTGTTAAAAGGCAAGAGCACATGCATCCATGTGACTCCTTCAGGGCTGGCAGTCTTGTAAGGAGGATTCAGCAATGCTGGGCATGCATTAGGATGCCATGCTAACATCACAGCCCGAGATCTACCTCTTCCCCCACAGCCAGGCGGCCTTTTCCCATGTGGTTATTCTGCCTGAAAGTGCCGATTGCTTTTCCTATGTAGAACCCAGGTCTACTGTATTTCAGGGCTGACCATTCACAGAGGGACTGGCTGCTGGATCACTTTTTATTGCAGGTACAGCTGCCCTCCCATCAGCCTGTCAGGTTGGAGAAAAGGCCAAGAATTGAACACATGAAAATAAGACAGCCCTGACTATAAAGGAAAATCTTGTTTGTTTGTTTAAATTCAGTTGCTATACTGTGAGTAAAACCTAGGAATTAACATGTGACTTTTTAAAAAAAAATTCAGAAATGGGCTAGAGCCAGGGGGAAGTATCCCTTTCACATCTCAGGCCCAACTGCTCTAAAGGAAGAAAATAGTGACTGTAAAATCACATAACAATGGAATATTTTAGAAGTCTTAAGATATGCCTGGTGCTTCAAATGTGAAAATAAAAAAGGCTAACATGGATCCAAGCAAACATAGGGCATCTGTCTGATCTGCTCTTTGGATGGTGCTGTAGTCCAAGTTTCTAGGAGTGGTGGCCTTTGGTTCTTTAGTCTCTGCAGTGAGGAAATCAGGGCTCTATAAATCCAGGGCCTCGGGATTTAGAATTTTCTTGGACAAATTCTCAGTACATTTGTATGTGAATGCCCTTTTGCATCATGTCTTAACATTTCTTTTTTTTTAAATTATATTTTATTGATTATGCTATTACAGCTTTTCCAAATTTTCTCCTTTATCTCCCCTCCACCCTGCACCCCCAACCCTCCAGCATCCCCCCTTAGTTCATGTCCAAGGGTTGTACATATAAGTTCTTTGAGTTCTTTGTTTCCTATACCATTTTTGGCCTCTCCCCATCTATTTATGCCTACCAATTATCTTCCCTGTACCTTTCCTCACTATTCCTCCCCTTCCCCTCCCCACTGAAAACCCTCCATGTGGTGTCCATTTCTCTGATTCTGTTTCTGTTCTAGTTGTTTGTTTAATTTTTGTTTTCATTGTTTTTTTTTTTTAGGTTCATTTGTTGATAGTTGTGAGTTGTTTTTTTTTTCATTTTATTGTACATATTTTTGATCTTCTTTTTCTTAGATAAGTCCCTTGAACATTTCATATAATAATGGCTTTGTGATAAGACACTGAAATTGAGACCAGGCTGACAGTGACCAGAGGAGAGACGGAAGGGAATTTCAGGGGAAAAGGGTGAAGGGTTTGCAGGAACAATTATAAAGGACACATGGACAATAACGGGGGGTGGTGGTGGAAATGGGAGGGATGTGGGAGAGCTGGGGTGTTGGGCTTAGGTGAATAGAAAAGACAGAAAACTGTACTTGAACAACAATAAAAATAATAATAATGGCTTGGTGATGATGAATTCCTTTAATTTGACCTTATCTGAGAAGCACTTTATTTGCCCTTCCATTCTAAATGATAGTTTTGCTGGATAGAGCAGCCTTGGATGTAGGTCCTTGCCCTTCATGACTTCAAATACTTCTTTCCAGCCCCTTCTTGCCTGTAAGGTTTCTTTTGAGAAATCAGCCTTATGGGCACTCCTTTGTAGGTAACTCTTTCCTTCCCTCTTGTTGCTTTTAAGATTGTCTCTTTGTCTTTAATCTTGGGTAACTTAATGATGACGTGCCTTGGTGTGTTCCTTTTTGGGTCCAACATCTTTGGGACTCTCTGGGCTTCCTGGACTTCCTGAAAGTCTATTTTCTTCACCAGATTGGGGAAATTTTCCTTCATTATTTGTTCAAATAAGTTTTCAATTTCTTGCTGTTGTTCTCCGCCTTCTGGCATCCCTATGATTCAGATATTAGGATATTTCAGGTTGTCCAAAGGATTCCTCAGCCTCTCTTCACTTTTTTGTACTCTTATTTCTTTTTTCTGTTCCAGTTGGATGTTTATTTCTTTCTTTTGTTCCAAATTGTCACTTTGAATCCCGGTTTCCTTCCTGTCACTGTTGGTTCCCTGAATATTTTGCTTTATTTCATTTTGGGTATCTTCTTTCATTTTTTTGACCAAGCTCAATCAATTCTGTGAGCATTTTCATTACCAGGGTTTTAAATTCTCCATCAGATAGGTTGGCTAGATCCTCCTCACTTAGCTCTCTTTCTGAGGTTTTGCTCTTTTCTTTCATTTGGGCCATATTTCTTTGTCTTAGCACACCTGATAAATTGTAAGGGGTTGAGGCCTTAGGTATTCACCCAGGGCAGGGCAAACCTCCATGCTGCACTGCAGTGCTGCCTATGGGGGAGGGGCCAGAGAGGGAACAATGCAGCTCACCTGCTCATCTCTAGCGCACTTTTGAATGAACTCTTCTGTGATACTGGGAGTTTCTCCCACCGAGGTAACCACTGTAGTTCACAGCCGCTTCTGAGTCTCAGTTTCCCCTTAAGCCAGCCCCTCCCACGCAGCCTGGGGCCTCCCTGCTGCCAGCCCCACCCCCACCCCCACAGTCTGCCACATCACTGCAGTTTCTCTCCCCTGCCTTACTGATCTGGTTGGTCTGGTTGACTGTTTCTTTAATTCCATGGTTGACAGAGTCCCATGCAGTTTGATTTTCTGGCACTCTGGTTGTTTATTAATTTTAGGTTGGTTGTTTTTCTCTTTTTGATTGTGCAAGGAAGTGAAGGGTTTCTACCTATGGCTCCATCTTGGCCAGAACTCACACATCTTAACATTTGTGATCTAAGGGTGTCAGGATCAAAGCTCCTGATTTCCTTCAGCACAAGAATGCCTCAGCAGCAGTAGGCATCACTATTCATCTTTGTTACAACAGTCTCTTCAGCTATGCATTCCATTACTCCCTTTCATCTTTTGGGCAGGTCTTTTTTCCAGTGATGACCTGGGAAGGAACTGTATGGAGAATGCTGCTTACCACACACAGCATGGAGTCTAGCACAGTACTCAGAACCTACCTTGATGACCACATTAGAATAGGTGTTCAGGAAATGTTGAATGAATGAGAAACATGAATAGAGGAAATATACCCACTTAGCTGTTTCTGGAGTGATCCTAGTATCCCTCCCAAATTTTCTTAACATAAAAATTCTCTGATTTGCAGTTTGCAGATTTCCTGCACTATATGGGCTCCTGCTTTCCTCATTCCTGAGAATTGGTGGCCATGTCCCAAACTAAGCAGCTCTGATCTACTGGTGGGCACTCAGTCTGTTTCCAGCACTTGGCTATTGTATTCAGCACTGCTGTGAATGCAGATGTGCATACGTTCTATTGAATTGGTAATTCAGGATTCTTAGGGTATATTCCCAGCATTTATACAACAGAATAGTATGCAGCAGAAAGAAAGAACTACCTTTTGCAACAGCATGGATGAAACTGAAAAGCATTTTGCTAAGAGAAATAAGCCAGTCAGTGAAAGACAAATACCATATGAAATTCACCTATAAGAGGAATCTAATGAACAAAATAAACCAGTGAACAAGATAGAACCACAGGAATGGAAACATGGAACAGACTGACCGTTCCATGGAAACATGGAACAGACCAGAAAGGAGGAGAATAATGGTGGAAAGAAGGGGAAGGGACTAGTCAAAGAACATGTGTGAATCACCCATAGACATGGGCAATATTGTGGGAGTTGACTACGGGACCAGGGGCTGGGGTGGGTGTAAAAGGGCAAAGGGGGAAAAATTGGGGCAATTGTGATAGAGTAACAATAAAAATGATTTTAAAAAAAGAGAGCTACAGGTTCAGTTTTTGCTGCTGACATCAGCCAACCTTCTTGTCTGAAAACTTTTGTGCCAGTGAAGCTACCACCTCTCAGCTATGATCCTACCTTTCTATATTCTGGCTTTGGGAGTGGGGCTCTGCAAACTAGGGAGTGGGGCTCTGCAAACTAGGTTTCTTTTTTCCAAATTTATTTTTCAATAACAGTTGACATACAATGTTATATTAGTTTCAGGTGTACAACACAGTGATTAGACATTTACCAGTATATACCTTATGAAGTGATCACCCAGTGAAGTCTAGTACCTAGCTGACATTCTTCATAGTTATTCAATATTATTGGCTATATTCCCTGTGTTGTACTTTACATCCCCATGATTACTTTTATAACTGGCTATTTGTACTTCATCCCTTTCAACTTCTTCATCCATTCCCCCATCTAAAGACTATCAATCTGTTCTCTGTATCTATGAATTTGTTTCTGTTTTGTTTGTTCAGCAAACTAGGTTTCTAAATTGCCAGCTGACCTTGTGGTTTTTCCAGAAAGGGGAGCTAGAGGAAGACCAGAAGCCTGTTGGAGGAAGGAGAAAGAGGGGAATTGGTCCTTCATTTTTACTTCCTGTGCACTTCCTGTCTTTTTCCTGATCCTTTGAGTTTCACCCCAAGGGTGGCAGTTCCTTTCCTTTGCAGCAGCTGAATCCATAATGCCATTTCTTGCAAAACCAGGCTCATGGCCCTTTGCTGAAAGAGTGTGCATCAGCTGAGAATTCCCCTGCTTTGACTTTCTAAGTTTTAATAATTCTAGCCTCTTCTTTGTTTTCCTAGTCCTAGCAGTGGCAGCTGCTTCTCGCAGTTCTTCCTGCCTGGCACCTTAAAGTTCTCTTACACTTCAGGTGATTAACAAATTTCTACCTAGTTAACCATTCTTTATGTTAAACTTCCTCTGTTTAAATAAAAGGTAAGATTTCTGTCTTTGATTGGATCCTGATTGACACAAGCTTCAAGAGTTATACTCTGCCCTTGCTGACTCTGTGTTTGACTTGCTGTTATTTACCATACATCTGTGTAAAAATAATCAACAACCTCTTCTCCTTCCCACTCTCATCCCAGGTAAGCAGAGCACCAGAAGTTTCAACTATTTTTTTATTGACTATATTGGGGTGACAATAGTTAATAACATTATATAGGTTTCAGGTGTACAGTTCTATAAGACATTATCTGTGTGTTGTATTGTGCATTCACCACCCCCAAGTCAAGCCTCCTTCCATCATCATTTCTCTCTCCTTTATCTTCTTCTACTTTCCCCTAACTCTGTTTCCCTATGGCAATCACCAAAGTCTTTCTTTTCTTCTCTCTCCTTTTTTTTTTTTTGCTTTGCTTAACCCTTATTACCTAGCCCCCCAACTCCTTCTCCTCTGACAGCTGTCAGTCTGTTCTCTGTATGCATGAGTTTCTCTCCACTTGAATATTCAGCTCCATAAATTCCTACTTTTAAAAAAATGACTCCTGAAAATTAAAAAAAAATGAGTTTTGCCTTAACAATACTGTGATTAACACAATGTGTAATGGGTAATTTTGAACAAAGTGTATCGGAGTTATGAGCCACACATCTTTCATATGTTTGTATTATTTCTCTTAGAGCCTCACGTTGTGAATGAAATTGATATGGCAATATTGAAAGTCAGTGGCAAAAAAGCCAAATTTCATCTCAAAAGCAACTGTCATCAAAGTGTTGATGTCATAAGTTAAGTGCTTAATTTAAAAGCAGATGAAAAGGAAGTTGCATATTATATGAATGGATATTACCAAAAACGAAGGGCAACTTACTGGGAATTTAGTCAAAACATTCAGTGAAAAGATGAAAAAGCATTATCCTAAGGAAACAAATCCAGTAAATGCTAATGAATTCACCTGGACTAGACTAAGAATGAAAGGCAAGAAATTGGCAGCTCATCTATTTCATATTATTGTTTGTTCTTTATTTGCCTATCTTTTCAGATGGTGTGAAAACAGGAAATAAATCCCTCAATAGTACAGAAATTATCTCAGAGCCTTCTTAAATCAATGCATTGATATTTCCCTAAGTTAGAAAATTTTTAAATTTTCTATTTTTGTCAGAACACAAGGAGCTGTGTGCAATCAATATTCTTGTGCAAAGAAATCTTCTCTGAACGTCTCTGAGACATACCCTAAACACAGCCACCTTTGGCATTCTATTTAACATGTGATATTTGTATATAGCATGATTGCTCCCCAAAAAGCATTTTCACTAGTATGACCTCATTGAATTCTCACATTAGTCTTATTGAAAAGAGCAGGACTTATTGTTACTCTGTTCTGTGCTCCTTCCTCACAGACCCACTCTCTAATTTTTTTTTTAAGTACAGGGAAGTTGGCACCTTTCCTTAGTTCAAGTGCATGACAAGTGGCCAAAGAGGAACTAGACTCTGGCCTTCCTCTGATTCCCAGCCTGGTCCTCCTTTCATAACGGCATTCTAAAGAGCATTAGAGCATTTCTCCTTGTAAGAACAAGGCAACTAAGAAGTGACCTGAGAAAGGAATCAGCGAACTTAACCCTCCATGCCCTTTAACACACATACCTGTCCTTAGGGAAGTCTCACAGGACATTGAGTAGGTTGGTTTCTATGGGCCACAAATGTCCTTCTTATGGTGAGAAAGCAGCACTACCTTTGGAATGGATGGCAGCTTCATGGAACCACCTTATTGCATTTCGAGTAGAACAACTGAGACCCTTTATTAACAGATAGAAATCCCAAAGGACATGCATATTTCCAATTAAAATCAAAGAACACTTTTGTGTTTCAATAAAAGACTTAAGAAAAATTTAAATGTCTCTAAGTTTTTCATAAGTCTGAGAAAAACTTGCTATTTTGAAAAATAAAGAAAGTCTGTGTTTAATATCTCTCACAAAACAATAGCATGTAAAAATTAAAAAGTCAAAACCAGTACTGGGCTAAGAAAGCAGTTAGAGCTGAGTTGGATAATTATGCCTGAGGTTAAGGCATAGAGTCAATCAGTTTATCACTTCTGTTCATGGGAAGTTGATCATGCATTAGTATGTAATTTACCTTATAAATTTTACAGAATTTTAATCAGCTGCTTTTTAGGGAAACAGTGCCTGAAATATAGGCGGCACTGATTTACACTGATTTTTTACATTTTTAAAACAATGATATTTACTATATTACTATAAGTGTAACTTGGAAAAAGGAAGTGGTTCCTGTAGTATTTCTCAAACTTTGCCACCGTCCCAGAGCAGAGGAAAGGGTTGGGTCCAGGGAGGGGCTGGGCAGAGGCACTTAGCCCAGAGCAGTTGCTATTGTGCTATGAAGCACAATTTCTTTGAAAGCTGTGTTATAACCAATAAAGATAGATGGATTTTGCATTCCATAATCTGTTCCTGTGTACACAGTAAAAAAATGTTCTGGGTAAATGATTTAACTGCATAACCTCAGGTCAAGGGCACAGCTGCGTCTTGGCTCCAGCCTCAGTTGTCATATAGGACTGCTGACCCAAGTTTCCACAACCGATTTTTCAAAAGCAGGCAGCAATCTGGATTCCAACTGAAATGTGGTAACTTTTACATATTAGCCACTAGTTTACAACAGTGAACAACACTGTGAGTTGGTCAACCAAGTACCTCATGGGTCTCAACCATAAGTTTCACCTCTTGTTTAATTATTCATTTGACTCTGCTTCCCATTTATATGTTATGTCACTCCCAAACTTCCCAAACATCTAGTTTCTGTTGACTTCTTTCCTACCCCTGACTGTCTCCTCAGCCAATGTCAACATAATTTTACTTTGCAGGTAACCAGGAAGATTCTAGTCACTGAACAGTCTGGAATATTTGTGTGCATGTATCTACCTTTATATATCCTGAAACACAGGTTCTCAAAGTGATCCCAGTAGAAGCAATATCAGAAACAACTGGGAGCTTTCTTGAAATGCAGAAACCCACGCCCTTCCCAAGACCTATTACATCAGAAACTCTAGGGGTGGTCCAGCATCTGTGTGTTGATGGCTTTCCAGGTGACTGTGAGGCCTGCAGGTTTGAGAACCATTGCCCTGACACATACCTGCCTGAGGGGAATTCATTTACCTTCCTGTATCTCACCTTCCAACTTCAATCCCTCTTCTACCTGCCAGGGAAAGCCTTTGCATCAATGTAGCACTTTCTATTAAACAGTTTTGCCTACATATTAGGCAAAGCAAGCCAAACAAGCTTATTATCCCCCTTCAGCTATCTTAGAAAAGTGAAAACTAGCAATAAAAAGTTAAGTGACTTTCTTAAATCATAGTTAATAAGCTGTCAGAGGTAAGGATATTTATCTGGTTTCCTAACACAAATCTCAGCCTTTTTGTTCTTCTGAGTTTTAGAAATAGCATTTTTCCTACTTGTAAGAGTCAACAATATTAGTTGCAGAAAAACCTCAGCAGAGGTCCACTGCCCATTGTTGTGCACTGTTTTTGTCTTTTTCAAATGTCTGTGTGCCTGCCCGTGCTGGGACAAGCCTCTGCAATAGCACAGTATTGTCAGGGGATGAGCGGCTCCCTTGTTTTCGGAACCCATGGCAACTCGTTGGTGGGATCATCACTGAATAAATTAAATGCTTTATTTATTTTTTGTTCATCAAAGTTATAAGTAACTCTGAAAGTAGATGTAAATCCTAAATGAAAAAAATTAGCATTGCTGATTTTCCCAGTAGCCATAACAGATGGGAAATTGCTAATCCTGATATGAAAATATTCAATATCTTTGTGCTATTAGGGGTGCCTCAGGCAACTCCAACTGCCGATAATGTGTATAGGCTCACACTAACTGCATTGGAATTCAGTAGTAAAAAGCCTCCATTATAACAGACTAGTGTGTCCATAAAATTGATGCTACTTCTGCAACTAGCCAAAAATTATAAAATGTACCCAAGAGTATACAATGGGATGTTTTTAATTTTTTATTGACCCAGAAAATTATTTTTCCCAGATTCTAGTATTACTCTAAAATCCTGTGTTTCCTGCCTTATTTCTTTAACTCATATATTTAAAAAGTGAAGGCCAAAACCTACAGAAGATTCATGGGGAGGCCAGGCTAAGTGCTATTTCTGACAAAGAACATTTTTTAGTACACCTGTAGGTATTTACTTTTAGTCACACTTGACCACTAAGAAGAACATTTGCAAAGATGCTGGGAGTTCCATTTGGGGTTTCTTGTAAGAACTCCTCATCTGCTGGATCTTCACTTCAGAATGCAATTCCAACAATGAAATCAACAGTTTTATTTTATATCTGTGTTTATACGGTAAAAAAGCCTATTACCAAGAATAATCCCATTTGTTGATTGTCTGCTAATATGCCAGTACTGGGAGGGCATTCCCCAGATCCCCACAGTTTTATCTCCATAAAACTATGAAACATTTTAAACATTCATCAAGGCATAGAATATACTAATCACCTGTGAATCCACTGCCTGACCTTCAGAGTTTAACATTTTGCCATATTGACACTTACGTGAAAGAAAATATTACAGGTAAAGTTGCAGCCCCTCTGTACTCCCTCCCTCTCCCATTCCCCTGTCTCCCTTTCCTCACTCCCAAATTTGCTATTTATCATTCCCATGCACTTTCTGTACCTTTACGTTGTACCTCTCTCGTTATACACATGTATACGATCTCTAGTACATTTCCATAAGATATTTCATAATACACATCTGCAACTTGCTTTTTTGTGGCTTATGTTATGGATGTGATACACAAATACTTAACCTCTTTAAGTTTCAATTCCCTCTGCCAAACAGGGATGATAACCCTACCTACAAGAGGACTAAGTGATTCTGGTACAATACAGTCAAACTTCAGTTCTCAAACAATTTGATTAATGGAAAAAATGTCTCAGTTTAACAAAACTTCAGGTTTCAATTCTCTACCAGACAGCTCTTTCATGCTGATACCTGTATGATCAGTCACATGTGTCTCAGGCGACAAACAAAGGAGATTTGGTTTTTGAACAAACTGCTTCTCAAACAGTCTTCCAGAACAAATTAAGTTCAAGAACCAAGGTTCCACTGTATTTAGCACAGTGTCTGACATGTAATAGGAATTTGATAGAAGTTAATTATAAAAATATTGTTATCTGATATACCATGCTGCCTTTCATGAGATTAGCCAAAGCAAATTCTTCCTGCCTTATCTGAAAATTAACTTTTCCTATGGATGCCTTCTATGAACTCAGATATTTCTACCTGTTTCACATGATCCAAGTGCAGACCAAATGAGCAGAGCATCACAGACTGCTAGAGCACACTCACGGTGGCACACACATGCATGTGTGCACATACCATATGTGGGAAGGTTATGTGCTAGGAAGTGACGCGGCTGCTCTGTATTAACCCAGTTCACCCACATGACTCTGTGAGGAAACTGAGGCACAGAGAGGTTAATAAATTGCCAGAGAACCCAATACTAGCGAGTGGAGCCACAGAAGGATGCTAAACGCAAGCAGTCTTGCTCCTGACACTGTGCTTCAGGCTGATACCCGACCTTTTAGCCTATATAGATTTCTCTGTTTTCTGGTTTTGCAAAAGCTACACATGCACAAACAGATATGCAGCAGTGGATGTCATGTGTGCATCTCAGGGTATTTACTGAATTATTTACTAAAAAAAATTCAAAGTCATTAGCATTTGACAGCAGCAGCTCACACTCAGCTCAGCGTAAGCAGGTCTAAATATGGTGTGCAGGAGAGCAGATCCGAGGTTTTGGTTCCCTGGCTCCCACCGGTACTCACAAACAAGCAGACAGATTTTCCTGTTTACCATCAGACACTGGTTTCTTTATGCCCAACAAAATGACAAAACATTATTTTCTTCCCCTGAAAATTATGTTGAGAAATGACAAGAATTTTTAACACTAGGTTTCCATCACTAGTAGTGGTGTAAGTGGTAGAAAAAAATCATTGAGACTTCTTTGTGAGAATGTTTAATTAAACTTGTGTGTAGTCACAGCTGAGCAGAAAGGAATTGGCAGGATGGATACCAGATGTGGTGGTTAGTGTCAAAATTAGGATCTTTGTAATCTTTTATTTAAGTACATTTCTCTCACAATGTTGTGTGAGACATTTACTAGTTTAATATGTACTCATAGGATTAATACTTATATAGAATATGGTCTTTGTAATTTAACCTGAAGTTTTCAGCAATATTCATCAGCCTTTTATCTAAGTAGGCTAGGCCCAATTTTTTTTGTTGTTGTTGTTTTTAATAACACAGTTAGAAAACATCTTCTCAGCTTCCTGATAGCACTGGCCTAACCAGAAAGGGATAAAGCACTCCTAGATGCAGAAGGAAGCATCACAAGATTAAGTTCAATCACAGGGAGGATGACAAATACCTTTCATTATTTCAAATGGAGAGAGCGCAAGAGGAAGTGTGTTTATGTTAAATTAGGAACAAGAGGAACTTCCTCCTAACTCTGGTTGTGGCACCAGATTGTGCAATCTCCCTCTCTCTAGAGACCTTTTGGTGCAGGATGAGACACATCTGATTGGCACAACGAGCAAGCTCCCAGAGTTATTTCCAGATGCCATCAATGAGCCCCTAAGAGTGTCATGAATTAGCAAGACCAATGTGTGCATTTCGGATACTGACCAAATCACCTCTTAGGAGAAAAAGGTTGACATAAATAATAAAAAGGTACATGATCCAGACCCCCTGAATCCTCAGAAAAACACAGGTATTCATTAACTCTCTTAGAGGAGATAGAGAAACAGTACATAATATATTTCTTTTGGTTTGGTTTGTTTTCCAGTTTGAATTCTATAAAAGCAACCATAATCTTTGTTGACTCTATTTTCACATTTGGTTAGGTGTCTATCTCTTTAAGGTGTGTGTGTTCATAGGATTAAACAAAGATCACCAGAGATTCAAAAACAAACAAACAAACAAAAAAGCAAAGCTGTTTATTGCATGTGGAATGAGAGAGAACCAGAGCCAGGTCACTCAAGAGTCTAGTTCAGCTGGTCTCGCCCTGTGCTAAAGGTAAAAGGGGCCATTTGTTTTGTTATTAGAATAGATTCTATGCATTACAGGAAATGTCCAAGGTCGGCTGGGTTTAAGGTAGCCAGATATAACAAATAAAAACCCAAGGCGACCAGTTAAATTTGTACTGCAGATAAACAAGAAATCATTTTTAGTATAATCTTGTCCCATGCAATATTTGGGACATACTTATACTAGAAAATTATTCCCTATTTGCCAAAAACTCAAACCTAACCAGCCAGCCTATATTTTTATCTAGTAATCTTCATTAGGTGAGGCTCTGGGGGGCTCAGGGCCACGCAGCAGAAGTGAGTTCACACCCCACCACGCTTGGACTTAGGCACATTTTTCTTCAACAGTGTGAAGTCCACATTGCACTGCACTGCATTCTGCCGTGGGGATCAGGAACCAAATTCTTCCATCCGGGAACAGCTTTGTGATCAAGCCCGATGTAATATTACAAGTTGCAAAATAATGCATGAGGCTGCTAGACTCCGTAGGAAGTCAAGGCAAGAAAAATCAGTTACCTGTGTTGTTGGATGCTGCTGGTGTAGGCTGGTGTTGGGAAGGTGGATCAAGGGAAGGGAGTCTTTGGAGATGTCCCAGATTTCTAGTTTGTGAAGCTGGTTGGAGGATGAGGTTTTCGCAGAGGCCCAGGATATAGGAAGATTGACTGGAAAGATGGGAAAGGCCAAGGGGCACAGCAGTTCCTCTCTTTCTCCCCAGGAGCATAAAGAACACTGTGCCTAAATGTCATCCATCTGGATACCCAGAAAACATGTTCAACATGCTTAAACCTTAATTCATTCCCTTTTGCTAACTGCTTGTGCAAAGTCTCAGAGACTCAAAGATGAGTAAAGTAAGTTGTTGCTCCCAAGCTCATAGTCCTCTGGAGAAGACAATGGTGTCACTGCTACACTCAGTACAAAGCCCCACAGTGAAGGCAGGTACAACATGCTATGGGTGGACAGGCTAGGGCAGGTGCATCAAACTCACTTTCACTGGGGGCCACATCAGCCTCGAGGTTGCCTTCAAAGAGCTGAAACAATTTTAGGACTGCATAAATGTTAAGGAGTTGAAATTATATTCGGCCCTTTGAAGGCAACCTCCAGGCTGATGTGGCCCCTGGTAAAAATGAATTTGACTCCCCTGGGCTAGGGAACAGCTAAATCTGCAATGGAAAAGGAAGCCATTTACCAGAAGCAGGCCCACCACTTGAGCAAGGTCTAAAAGGACAAACTTGCCAAATAGAAGCAGGATTGACAGAGGACATTCCAAGTAAAGGAATAGTCTGTGTGAAGCCATCTTCATGGAAAAGAGCAGCAGATGGCAACCAGCCAGCCAGCAGTTTGGCACCATCTGTTGTTGGAGAAGTGGTGGTCAGTCGAGAGGCTGGCAACAACGACCAAGGCCAAACCTTAAAGGACTTGTGTGCCTCCCTGGAGGCAATTTAGACTTTATCCTCTAGGCATTTTCCTATGCTCTAGGAACACTGCTTAGGTTTTTAAGAAATGGAGATGTGGCCTCAAAATTGTAATTTTGAAAGCTGTCTCATATAGAAATGAGAAGAGGTAAAAAGAAAATGATTGGTTGTGAGGAGCGAATGGCTTATGATGACATGTTGATGACATGTTGAACTAAGGAAGAGGCAGGGGATGGGACTTGAGGGTGAGCCTCACAAGGAGGAGGCATATGACTGATGGAAGGAAAAGCGTTTTGGGGATGCTGGGAGGCTGCAAACCTAGGGCTGTCACCGTCTAAGAATACTGGTCCTCAGACCCACTCAAGAACCACTGAATCAGAATTTTCGTGAGCTGGAGGTTCTTACTAAATCTTCCCAGATGATTCTAATGTGCAGCCAGTTTTGAGAATCTCTGACTACATGCTTCATCCTAAGAAATTTCAACCAAATATTAGGGGGAGAGGAGAGGAGTCAGAGAATTTGGGGAGAAAAAAGGAACCCTGACACCGGCAGCTGAGAGTTCCATAACTCTACAGCTACACCCCTCAGTTTCCCTTAAGCACTAGACTTACACACATGAGCAGAGGGCCAAGCCTACCCTCCCAGGCATTGCAGATAGGACCTTGGTTGTTTCCTTAGCACATATATGGCTTCAGACCAGGAGAAGAGTGGTGGAGACAGCTCCTTGCCAACCCGGGAATGCACTTTGCCAGGCAGAAAGAGGGAGGCCCTGGCTGAATTGGGCATTTCTGAGCACACGCACTATGATTCTACCTAATCTCCTCCAAAGACAGAACTGGTCCTTCTCTTTTTTGTGCACCAACTGCTTCTCTGCAAAGAAATCATTATTCCCTTGCCAAAATTAGAGTGTGCAGTGCAGCAACCACTTTCTTTGTAGTTAAAAAGTTGTCTAAGGGCAGACTTTGACCTTAAAAGTGCTCATTTGACAAATGCCTGACAGGTATTTGGTTATGTGACATCAGTGCTAGCTGCTCACCAGGGAAGTAGTAAGAAAGAACAGAAACTAGTAAAATTAGGTGGAGAAAGAATAAGGACTTGATCCAACACAGGGATAGGAAGGCAGGGGGGTTTCCTTAGCAGGCAGGAAAACCTGGAAAGGTGAGTCATTGTGTATTAGCAGGAATCAAATGTAGGGCAATGACGGGGGTTAATAAAGTGAAGGAGAGATCAAGTCTGACCCAGAAAATGAGGAGTTGCCCCTGGATCCCGAAGAGAAAAGACAAGGATTCCCTGTAGCTGAATAAAAAACATGCTTGTCTCTTTGAGGGTTAAGTCTGTCAAGGTGGTCACCATGGTGAATGAAAATGCCATTAGCACAAGCTGTGTGGTCATGCAATCCTGGGCTGTTGGACCCTGGCTCAGCCTTTGATAAGCCCTGTCAATTTGGGCAAACTCAAACTCACTGAGCTGCCATTTCTCATATGTAAAATAGTTTTATAAAGACCTACCTCATATGGTTGTGGGGTGGAAGAAATAAAGAACCCACATTAACAATAGTAGCTAACACTTCTAGAGGCTGTGTGTGTAAGTAATCTATTCATTTAATCTCCACAAAACTCTCATAAGTAGGTACTATTATCATGCCCATTTTATAGGTGAGGAAACTGAGGAGCAGAGAAATTAAGTGACTTCTTCAAGGTCATAAAGATAATAAGCTGCCAAGTCAGATTTTGAACCAAGTCAGATTTTGAACAATCTGGCATCAGAGTCTACTTTCTCAACTGCTTTCCTATGCTCAAAATTCGCTATATTGATTATCATACAATGAGGACAAACATCAGATGCAAGACAAATAGAAATGACAGAATCCCTAAGTTACAGCTTTCAAAGGAGGAAACTCCTGATCCGTCAGGTGCCAGGAGTGGGATTTGACTTAGACTCACTTTTTATCACATCCTCTCTTTCTCTTTGTACACTCTGGTTAGATGGAGAAGAGCCTTGTATGAAGATGCAAAAAAACCATTGGGATGTCCCTAGACCATGAATGCTCCCCTGACTCAGCAGGCAGGGAGGACAGGAGCACACCGCTGTGTCATTCTCATCTCACCAGGCCTCTCCACTCAAATGGCGCTCCCCAAGGGCAGCTCACCTGATTTCTCGGATTCCCAAGTCCCAGCATTTTTGAAACCCTGAATTTAATCTGGTTTGTCAATCAATAAAGCTTTTAAGAATAGAGTTACTTTTATTCTGGAGAGTGCTAAGTGCTGGTGAGCAGGGCTAAAAACATGGGGAAAAATGTATGTCCCTAAACTATTAAGACCCCCCAGTTTGTCCATATCCTATGCAGTTAGGTGCTTTAGTCACACTGGCACAAAACCAATGTTTGTTTTTAAATGACCATCTTCTTATAATGTTGTATTCAACTCTATTTTTAGGAATGAATTAAGCTACATTATTATGAACAATGATATCTGAACCTCCATGTTTCAAGTATCCTTTACACTTCCTTGCTTTGGAAGTTTCTCATTTTTCTTTTATTACTAAGCACAGTTATTTACCTATCAGTCACCTCTTTATTTATTTATTTATTACATTTTATGGTGTTTTAATTCTTTTTTCTTTTTTTAATTTAATTTGTTTTTTTAATTTTTTAAAAATTTTAATTGTTATTCAAGTACAGTTTTCTATCTTTTACTCCCATCCCAGTCAGTCATCTCTTTAGAATAAGATGCTCCTTCAAAACTACTATCTCACCAAAGGTACATAACAGTGAGAAAACGAAGCTGAGGACTGGCATCTGGTAGCATCTGACTGTGGATTAGGTGGGAAGAATGAGTCAGTCTCCCCAGATGTCTCTCTGTCACTGAAGGGGCAGAAGATGTTTCCCATGATCCTGTTCTGACTCCAACAATCAGCATCTACCAGTCTTTCCCATCCAGATCCACCACCAAGCTTCTCTGAGAGAACCAGTAGTCTCTAGCAGCAAAGGTATGTAAATGATTAATTAAATTATATACTTGAACATGCATACAAGAAAAAGACACTTTAATAACTAAATAAGGGAAAATGAACCTGATCTTTTCCATGACATTAACAATTTAAACTACATTCTGGAAGTGAGAAATCTCTCTATGTAGATTTCATCAAGATAAGCCACTGCATTGATTCCTCAGAGATCCTGCAAAAGGGGTCACACTTTTAGTGGCAGAGTAAGAGAAAGGACCCACCCTCCATCACAGGCCCTGTCACACTCACTGACTTCTCAGGACCACAGTGCACTTCTCTTTCAAGATCCAGTTTCTCCATAAAGCTGTTCCTGTAAGCACTCCTTCACCAACTAGGCTGAGCTAGGCAGTGATACGTGATGGCGAGGGCCATGAACACAGAGCTTAGAGTGTGACAAATTCATTAGAGCCTGGCAAACCCAACTCTTATAGTGTGACCCTCAGGTACGTTGTGTGACCTCAGCCTGGGACTCCTGCCCAGTGACACAGTGGCTGGGGCTCAGCATCTGTTCCATCTTCCTTCTAGCAAGCCTCCCTGAACTGTAGAGGTTGAAAACCTAACAATGACATTTTCCAGCCTCCCTTGTGGTTATGGCATAGGGCATCATTTAGGGTTAGCCAATCAGCAACTCTCAAAGTAGGTTTAGAAGGTGAAAGTGAAGTGGAGGCTATGCTTCTGATATTTCTGCTTTTTCTCCTGGCAGTCACAGGAGGATTTTTTTTTTAAAGTTAAACTGTAGTATTTAGTGACTAGGATCATAGTACTTAGAGGCAGGACACTGGGTGCTTATTCCAGAATGCAACAGTCCAGTGTCATCTTCTTGATTCCTCACCTTCTTGACTGAGGTAGAAGCAGCAGCATTTCTGGCAGGTCAGTCTTACTATACAGTTCTGGGAGTCTTTCTTGGGGACATAGTCTGCTTCTCCAGCCCTGCCAACGAGTTTGTAAGCACCCAGTTCCTATATTGAAATCATTTCTCTGTTTAAAATAATAGAATGATTTCTATTTTCTGCAACTAAGCCCTGACTGACATACCTCTCCATCCTTTAGAGTGGGTATGAGGACTAAAAGACCAAGGGAAGGCAGCCGAGCACAACAGTTAAGAACATAAACCTTAGGCTCAGAGGGCCTGGGCTTAAACCCTAGTCCTGCCTCTTACTCACTTTGTAATAATGACAAATTCCTTAATCTCCAGTTCCTACATGATGAGATTTTTGTGAATTCTATGAGTAATTCATGTAGAAAGCTTGCCATACTACCTAATCCCTAGTAGAAATTCAATAAATGTTGGTGTCTTTTTGCCCCAAGTTCCCATAGGAACCTCTGTATACTTCTATTCCAGTATTTATCATATTGTATTGATTATCCTCTATGAATAAATAGTGTAGGACTACCCCAAATTCTGATCAAGGTGATTTAGGAGTAACCTTAAAGAAGGAGAACTTAAACATGACTGTAAGTAAGTGGAAACAGAATTGTCTATATTATACTCTGTTATGGAGATGCAGAGCAAACAGGTGGTCAGGCGTGGAAGTATAACAAAGAGCAGAAAGTATCACACTGAGACAGAGTTTGCCAGGTCTGTCCAAGGGCTCTCAAGAGAAGAGGAACTCTTGGCTGAGCAAGTGTAAGGTCATCCTTGCTGTGGTAAGAGTCTGTCAGGCATTCAGGCAAAGCAACACTTCTTAAGTCCATCAGGATGCCATAATCTGGTTTCTTATTTTATCATCTATACAGAGCCAATGTGCTCGCCAGACCAGTCAACCTGACAGTTTAATTCCTCATTGTAAATTAATAGATCATCACCCTGATTACTCCAGTTTCATTTTCCATGTACTTGCCTACTGGGGGACAATAAGGCACTGCTTTGCTGATTTGAGCTTTCCATTCAGTTTTAGAGACACAGCACTCATCGTATTTTTGTGGGCTCTAAATGGGTTTATATGAACAGACAGCAATCATAGTGAGCTTGGGTAATTCAAGTCCACCTCTGGGAGACAATCCCTTTGCAATGAGGCATCAAAATTGGGTTTATGAATCCACTGGGCTGAGAGCTAGGTTTGTGTTCATGGCAAACTCACCAAGGTAAATGCTACGTGCTTCCAGTGCCCTATGTAACCAGCTATAACTTTCAAACTTGAGCATCTAAACTGTATGAAATAATCTGCCTTCATGTCTGTGGGCTCCTGGTGTCTAATGACCAGGCCTCAGTCAGATTTTACTTCCAAATGCCCAACTGAGTGCCAGGCACATACATAGTTGATAAATAATAAATATTTGATTATAAATTTATAACAAATAGACATGTCCTTTTGCAGAAGAATTTTTAAAACTACACGAACAAAGGGAAAATAAAATAGTTCCACAGAAACTCCAAGAAAAGGAAAATCATGGAATTAAATATTCTATGGTAATTCATTGAAAATACTCAAAAAACTAAAAAAAAGAAAATACTCAAAGCTTAGCTATTGAAATTCCAACATTTTTGGATACCATTTTATATAATGTTCATATCATGGTTGCACATACTAGTTTTCTATTGCTATCTAACAAATTACCACAAATTTTGAAACTTAAACAACCACTATCTATTACCTAGAAGTTTCTGTACGTCAAAAGTCTGGACACAGCATGAGTCTACATCAATGTTAACATGTTATCATGTGACAACTAGTTCACCTTGGGGAGACACTGATGATTATTCTAGAACTGGAAAGCCAGATTTTATATGGCTCCATTTCAGACAAGGCTCTTTGAAAGGGTCTTAAGGCTGTTTACTTCACTTAGAAAAAGACCATGTTTCTGTAGTCCTTCCAGAAAATGCTCATTTTGTGGAGATTTCAGGAACAGTGGGTGGTGTCCTCTCTTCTTCCTTTTCTTCTTCTTGCTCTAAAATTATGCTCACCAGAAATGTATAAAACTAGAGCTTAGAGTCCATGCCCCAGGCTTCCACTAAAGCCCTTTAAAAAACAGAAATGCTTACCTCGAAATTCTAGAGTCAGCCTATTCAATTTGCCAATTCACAATGGAAACATCTGACTGGTCAAATGATGATAAATTATAAATTCCTTGAAGGCATGGTTCTGTCTCATTTATCTCTGTACCCCAAGAGCTGAGCATGAGGTCTGTCCTGCATTTAACACACTGTATGTTTGATACATTTGAGAGTTTTTGATGAAACTAAAGATGGTAGTAAAGTGCATGGCTGCATTAAAAAAATAATCAATACTTAAAAAATTTGCCCTAGCCAGTGTGGGTCAGTTGCTTGGAGTGTCATCCCATAAACCAGAAGGCTGTGCGTTTGGTCAAGGCACGTGCCTGGGTTGCATATTAGGATCCTGGTCAAGGTTGCAAAGTCAAGAGGCAACTGACTGATGTTTCTCCCTCACATGGATGTTTCTCTCTCTCCCTCTCTCCCTTCCTCTCTTAAATCAATAAGCATGTCCTTGGGTGAGGATGAAAAAAGAAAAGAAAATTTCACTGCTTCAAAATTTAGCAAAGAATGAAAAAATTCTAATGCAACTTCTTTTCTTCCTCTTCTTCCTTTACTTCTTCTTGCTTTAAAATAATGCTCACCCAAAATTCTAGAAGGTTATTTTTTTCTTGGTTAGTAAATAGATGCAAAAGAGAAATATCCTTTTGATAGTTAAAAATAGCTTTAGGAAAAGGCAAAGCTAAGGATTTAAGTTAAGAAATATCCCAAATACCTCAATTAGCCAGTGGGATTTCCTCATCTTTTAAAATCACATACAACCTGGAAATGATCTTAACAAGGATCTAGACATACCAACAGGGAAATAAGAGATTTCACCACAGAGTCTATGGTAGGGTAATTTCATGTCAAACAGGAAGAACTATTTACAGAGCACAAAGGAAAATAACCTATGACCTTCATGTCTATAACAGTAGGTTGTAGACATGAAGTCCAGCTTTTTGCCTAAACTAAATTGGTGAAGAATATAGATACAAGAAAGACCCGTCAACCCCAGTTCCCATCACCATTTGCTTGTCCACATGAGTACAACCGGAGCCCTCCTCTGGAAGAGGGAGGGAAGGGACAATGATAAATAACCTGTTGGCAGGTTCATAAAATTGTACTGTACTTTGAAATTGGGACTATTTAATATGAAACTCTGACTTTCCCTTTTTGTTTCCATTAGGTCTTTGATTAAAAACAAACAAGCCTGAGAGTTGGAGAACATAACATTATTTGGAAAACAAATTCTCCTTGCTAAAAAGAAATAAGACAGTATGGTTTCTTCTGTCAGCCCATGGAACTAGAAAGTCCCATGGAAGTAGTGTGCATCTTAAAGATTGTTCAATAGAGTAGGGCTGTGCATGTGAGGGGGAAAAGGGGGAAGGGAGACCTTTATTAGGCTTGGTTTTTTCTTAAGAAGAAAGACGATTTTCTTTAAAGGTGCTACAATCCAATACCTCAAGAAAGTTATTTTACTCACTACTAATCATTAGTGTCTGTCAATAATACCTTATGAGACAAGTTGGAGCTAAAATACATCTTCTTGCATACTAAGGTAAAATTATCTGTTCTCCTTGACTCAGTAGCTTACCCCATAGTGCAGCAAACCTTCCTCTAAGGCTTCTGGGATAGACTGCTTGCACAGCCCTTTTGTGTTAAGATTGCACAGTAATTAGTGTGTTGTAGTCTATTGATTTATGTGAAGACACTCATCTTGCCAAACAAAGGGACACAAAGAAAAATTAGCTTACTTTGAGATCCTACTGTTTACAAAGATCAAATAAAAGACGACTAACCAGGCACCTAGACTAGGAAAACAAAGCCTAACAGCTTCTGATTCTTACAACGCCTGCCATATGGTAGCAAGTTGATATAATTTAAATACCAGAGGACGTTGTTTTGAAATTCCACCATATCTGGTTTCTCATTGTAGGTGTCCAACTCACCAACAGATGGTGCCCAGCATTTTACCCATTAAACTCTGACCTCCATAACCATTTAATAATGAGATTGGACCAGATAAGATCAGGAAGCAGATTCCCATTCTGCTGGCTTTTCAACTGTAAAGTGATTGTATGGATTAAAAGCCTCTGTAATTATCCCATAAAAATAGAGTTATAAGCAATATTCTTCAGCCAGTTTTGAAGAATAAAGTGTTTGGAGGAAAAAGGCAGAAATGTAGCTATATGGACAGTTGCAGTTGAATGATGAGAAATTGAAAATGTAGAAACAGACCACTTAAAACTATTGATAACCATCCTTTTAAGTAAAAAATATTCTGGTTGTCCTCAGTTTGGCATCAATCATTCATTCAATAATTGTATACTGAATACCTATTATTTGCCAGGCACTCTTCTAGGCATTAGGAATTCATGTGTGAACAAAATAAATCCCTGCCCTAATGTAGCTTATATTTCACTGACTTCTATGTTTCTACCATAAACCATGTGCTGGCATAATTGGGGCTCCTCAGGGAGTGAGAAAGGCGCC
>PVKM010007031.1:0-42497 GCA_004027735.1 Carollia perspicillata | reverse complement strand
AGTTCTGCCACATATGTGTATAGTTATTATTTTTCACTTGTAATTTTCTGTCTTGCTTTTTTAAAATAATTATTATATTTCTGAGTGTTATGTGTTTTAGCTATAGCTCATTTATTTCATTGGTATGCAGTATTTTTATACCCTTTACTATTAATAGATGCATAGATTATTTTTAGTATTTTACTATTATAAACAGAAATACCATAAACCTATTTGTACATGTCTCTGGCAGTGGTTATCACCTTCAGCTTTATCAATCACCTAGAGAGCTTGAGGTTAAAACCCAACACAATTTTTGGGTTTTAACCTCAGTGTTTCTAATTCAATAGTCTGGGACAGAGTCTGTATTAAAGTTTTTCAGAGAAACAAACAAACAAAAAAACCCCACAGTATAGGGGCAGGTAGTAGAAGGTAGGGGAGAGGTTTGTTATAGAATTGGCTTACACAGTTATGCAAGTAAAGAAGTCCCACAATCTGCTTTTTGCAAGTTGAAGAACCGGGAGAGACAATGGTGTAATTCAGTCTATGTCTAAAGATCTGTGAAGGTAAGGAGTGGGCATGGTAAGTCCAAAGGCCCCAGAACCAGGAACCTTTATCCAATATCTGAGGACAAGAGAAGATGGATGTCTCAGCTCAAAAGGACAGAGAGAGGATTTGCCCCTCTCTACCTTTTTGTTCTACTCAGGCCCTTAATGGACTGGATGATACCCACCCACACTGGTAAAGGCTACTCTTCCTTATTTAGTGTACTAATTCAAGTACATGTCATCCAGAAACACTCTGAGAAATAATGTCTTACCAGCTATCTGGGCATACCTTAGCCCAGTCAGGTTGACACATAGAATTAACCATCATAGGTTAATTTTGAATTTCTAAGTTCCAGGTGATGTGGCTGCTGCAGGTCTGGGATGAACTTTGAAAACAACTAGACTCTAGTATATGGCTAGGAGTGGAATTGATAGGTCATGGAGAAGCAGTAATTCAAAACTTACTATATAATGTTATGTTGTTTTCTGAAATGTTATGCCAATACAAGCATACCTTGTCTTACTGCACTTTGCTTTATTGTGCTTCACAGATGTTGTGTTCTTTACAAATTGAAGGCCAGACCTTCCACCAGAAAAAAAGATGATAACTTGCTCTATTGCAATGGTGGATTTATTGTGGTGATCTAGAACCAAACCCACAATATCTCCAAGGTATGCCTATAGAGATTTGATTTCTCCATATCATTTCCAATGCCTGTTAGTGTTAAGTTTTTTAATTTCTACTCAACAGGTAGATGTGGCTTTATCTCTTTGTAGTTGTAATTTTAATGTCCCCTATTACACAATAGAACGGGATATATCTTTGTTTATTTATTAGCCATGTATTCTTCCTTTTTCTTCCTTTTCTCCATTTTTCCATTGGGTTTCTTTTTTTTTTCTTTCTTACCAATTTATAGAAGTTCTTCTATGACTATTATATGACTCTTACATGACTATTTTTATATCTCTTCATTTAGACTCTTACATTACTATTTTTATATCTAATTTTTCTTACAGGATTTAAGAGAAAATTGTTCCTACTTTTTATCCTTTTTGCCAAATTCTGAACATAAGTTTCTTTGTTACTCCTTAATATAGACGTGATGATAATAAAAGAATTATTTGTGAAAACTGTGATGATGGCTCTTCCACTCCATCACTGCTCCCATGTCAGAGCCTCAGCCTTGTGTCCTGCAACCCTGGATTAGCCTCCCCTCACTCCTGCCCACCACTCCCATCCCTGGCTTCTGCCCCTGCCTTCCTACAAGCTGTCTCCACTCAACAGCAAGATTAATTTTTACAAAGCATAAATCAAACCTCCTCTTTGTAATTTTTTCCAGCTGTTTCCCATTTTAATACTTACAACAAAATCTCAACTCTTTAGCACAGCAATAAGGTCTAGGAAACCCTACTCTGTTCTCATCTCTGCCATTCTCAAATTACCAAAGCATGGTCACTTTTACCTTGTTGCTCTTTCTCAAACACTCCAACTATATTCCTTCTTCAGCAATGCCCTTCTCCCAGACACTTCCCAGAAAGGCCACCTATCTGGACTATCCTATCTAAAGTAGCTCCTTCTCCTACTCTTGAAACTTATATATCCTTTATCCCCCAATCCTGCTTTATGCATAGTCATAGAACTTATCAGTACATAATATTATTTTTGACATAATTTTTAATCATCTACTAAAATGTTTTCACCATAGGCAATAAGATGGATTTTGTGCATCTCAATATCTCAGTGCCAAGGAGAGTTCCCAGTAACAATTATGCTCCCTACAAATACTTTATTAAATAAGTGGATGCATTATTCTCACATAATCCTGACAGTTGTGTTCTTTACATGGTCTTTATACATTTTAATCTTTATACATGGTCTAGTACATTGTAACCACTTGATAAAATTGTATTAAATAACTTAATAATGCACATCAGTAGAATTATCTTTGCTTTACAGATGAGGAACTGGAAATCAGAGTACTGCTTGAATTGCCAGGCATTTTACAGTCTGCAAAACTTTCATTGCTCAATGTTCTCTCTCAATTGACCTTGTAGCATACTGATGGGACATTGTGATCAGGCTGGATTAGGAATGATTCACACCAAAACATAGCCTGCAAAGCCCGTGATGCCAAAGAACCCTAGAGATTCATTAGAATCCTATTTCCCCAGTTTCTGAAGGAGAGGCTTCTCCCTGTCTTCCACCACTTGGAAACTCCTTAGGGAGAAGATAGTTCCTTACTTGCTCAAATTGCCATGTGCTCTTGTAGTATTTGGGAGAACAGTATGTTTAATAATGTTTCCATTTTATTGAGACATACTTCTTGTTTGTAATAGTGATTTGAGTGAAGGTGTTTAACTCCCTCCTTTTCCAAATTCCCACTGAAATGACAAATACAAAGATTTAGAAAAATTCACTATACACCCTGAAAACAAGCAAAGTTGGAACCAGAATTTTTAGAAACTTTTTTTAGTAATATTTTAGATAAGTCCAGGTTAAGGTGAATTTATCTGTGATTAATCATATGTGAATGGATAGAATATTTAAGATGCATATGAAAAAAACCAAGATCCAGGAGAAACAATAATCAAGGAAGAAAAAAATCCCTAAACAGAAGATAGAGTTGAAGCCTCTGGCCAGAAACGTTCTTTAAGTGACAGGCTAAAGTTTTCATTTTGTTTGTTTTTAATTTCAACACCAAACTTAAAAATAAACCCACACACTTCCAACCAGAAAAAGTAGCCTTTTTTGATAAAAAATCAATTTGCCATTGGAGTTTTCTTTACATAAAAACAAAATGGTAGATAAGAGCAGAGCAATGTGTTAAGAATGAGCCATCTACCTAAGGGATTATTTGTAAATAAGAAAACAAATACTTGTAATAAAGTATTTGAGAATGTCAAAGAAGTGGTATGAAAAATTATGGTTAGTAATAAAATTAATGGCACTTTACATTAGGTTTAAGATTCTGCTTAGCACAATTATAAAATAAATTCTCAAAATATCTATAAAGAAAAGACATCTTCTATGCTATCAAATCTAAATCTGAAGAGCATCAGAAAAAATCATGGAGATGATGAGAAGCGATGAAGAAATCTGTCAAATGCATCATCTCACCCAAAGGAAATATGTGCAGTCATAGGCCACTTTGCCCTCAGACCCGTTGCTTACCCTTACCCTGGTCTGCTTTCTATTACAGGGAAGGATTCCTCAAGACTGCACTGCTGGCTGGGTTAGCAGATTAAAGATATCGAACGGAGACTGAAGGCAGGGATGAAAGGAAAGTCTAGGAAGTTTCTCCCCACTCTCTGTCCTGAGTGGTCTCTCCTACAGCAATTGCACCCTCCTTAGATCCAAATCCCTCCAGACAGATCATGGTACAAACTTTGGTCAGGTGACCTGAACAAAGATAAAAAAATACTATCTTCAGATGAAAAAAATAAATTATATCATCTTCTAAAAATTATTATCTAGATGAAATATTATGACCCCAAATTAAATATTATATCTGCAAGTTATTCCTTTAAGTACAAGAAAATCAATATTATTAGACACAAAAATCAATATTATTTTAGATTTATTGCTGGCATTTTATAAAGCATCTCATTTCCCATTTCAAAAAGTTGTTTCTTAGATATTTATCCCTTACAAAAAGATTTTTCATATTTCAGGTTACTTTTAAACTAAATATAGCATTTTATCATTTATATGTGTTTATGTTTATTTTGGTTCCTGATTTTTAATACTATGAGAAGTAATACATAATAATGCAATAAGCATCCTTGAGTGTGTCTGTGTATGTGCACATGTTTATAGAAATCAATGCAAGTGATTTTATTTTATAGGATGTATTTCCAAGGATGGAATTGTCATCTCAAAGAGATATGTATTTTAAAGCTCAGTACACATTGCCAGATTGTTCTCCAAAAGGGCTGAATGTTTTTTCCTAACTACCAGAAATGAATGAGAATATTCTTCTGTTTGCATTCCTACCACTGATAGATTTCACTGTACTTTTTAATTTTTGCTAGCCTTATTAGCATAAAGAGATATCTAGCTTTTACGTCAATTTGTATCTCCGCAGTTACTAAATAAATATGGAGCCTTTTACTTGAACAATTTGGATATGAAATTCTGTGAATTATCTTTCATACTCATTTTTCTATTGGGCTACTTGACATTTTTATGATAGTTCACAACAGTCCCTTGTATATTATAGATTAGAAATTCCCATTGCTTTTCAGTCCATGACATTCAGAAAATTGTGTTTTTACACAATCATAGGACACATGGATTATGAGGCTGCCAGTGACTGGGCTGGACTAGCTTGGAGATTCTAGCTTCCTCCCTGCTGATAGGAAGCCTAAGAGAATCAACATCTTGCCAGAAATGTAATCCATGTATCCATTCAGGAGGTGGTATATGATATTAATCAACAGGAGTTGATATTATAACAATTTTCAAAATTTATTATTTAAATATTGACTTTGATCTTTACCCCCATTTTTATGTTTTGTGTTGTGGCTTCTGGATTTTATATTTTTAAAGAAATTTTCCTCTATCTCTGAATTTTACTGTAGTTTTAAAAATTTTTAATTGAATTTTTAGAAAGAGAGGGAAAAAAGAGAGAGAGAGAGAGAGAGACATCGAATTGTTGTTCCACCCACTGATGCATCCGTTGGTTGATTCTTGTATGTGCCCCAACTTGGGAATGAACCCAAAATCTTAGTACATCAGGACGGCACTCTAACCAATTGAGCTACCCAGCCAGGGCTTTATTTGTAGTTTAAATGATTTTCATCCAAGATTATTCTTAATGCATATGAACATTTTAGAAGATACAAAGTAAAAAAAACAAAAACATAAAGTCCTTCCAACTTCTGAGCAAATAGAGGCATTTGTGCTGCTTGAACCAAAATAAGCATTTTTTTAAATCTCTGAAATACTTTGAAGTAAGCAACATTTATATTTTTCAAGGGAAGGAACACAATGTCATCTAAAAATCTTTTCCCTGGGACTTAAGAAGTCTTTTCTTTCTTTCTTTTTTTTTTGGTGTGGCTCAGTCCTTGCCGTGGCAAATCTCTCAGCTTCTCTGGATCTCAGCACTGGTATTGTTAAAGAGGCATATTAGATTAAACATCAGGCGTGTTTTTTTTTTTTGTTCTATTGATATCATTCCATAATTCTACATTTTGCTCAGTGTTACATGTTAATCAGTCAGAAAAAAACAAAATAATTCTATTTTTCAGGATATTGGTGGCATTTCCTTTGGGGGAAGTCTGAGGGAAATAATTCCCAGTGTTAGAAACTTAAATTTTTTCCTCTTTCTTTATGAGAAAATAATATCTTGGTGAAAGGCTCTTTATGACTAGTTCAGGTCATTGGTGATGTGACCAAGTTTATGGTCTTACCCATGGGAATTTACAATTTACAGAAAGTACTACCTCTGGGATATGTTAAAAAAAAGAGGAGTTCAGAATTATGGAAAACTAGGGGCATTTTGTCAGTATTTTTCATGTTATGCAACAGAGTTTCATGAATCAAGATCAGGGTTCAAACTAAAATGAGACATCAAAGCCACACAAGGGTAATTGAAAGTTGCACATGTTCTTAAGGGTTAGTGGAACTTGGGCTGATTGTTTTTAAAAACTAAAATGCTTCTACAACACTGACCAAAATTCAACTACACTTGATTCTGATAATATTTCATTAATCTTCATCAGCTTAAAAGTTTTACTGATTTTCTAAATGCCATAATTTATCATTTTTATTACAAGACCTAGGAAAAAGATTAATGGGTCATTATTTCTAAAATAAAATTCTGTTTTATGCCCATCTATGTTAGCATCTGAAAAAGTCTTGCTATAGATGAGTTGCCTCTCCTCCCATTTCCTGTTAAAGATATGTCTTATCTGCCCTGGCTGGTGTGGCTCAGTGGATTGAGTGCTGGCCTGAGAACCAAAGGGTCGTCAGTTCCATTCCCAGTCAGGGCACCTGCCTGGGTTGTGTGCTAGGTCACTAGTTGGGGGCACGTGCACAAGAAGCAACCACACATTGATGATTCTCTACCTCTTTTTCTCCCTCCTTTCCCTCTCTCTAAAAATACATACATAGATACATACATGCATACATACATAAAAAAGATATGTCTTATTTGCCTCTGAGGGATTGTTCTTAGATTTCTGCCCAAATGAAATTCATTTACACAAGATGGCAGGAATGACCCTAAGAGAAAATTTCAAAGTATTACTTGTCAAGGTCTAACTTAGTCTTGATCTTTTCCCTTCAAGAGCTCTTTCAGATCACCCAAGTCACAGTGTTTTCTCTGTCCTCTGGATTCATGAAACTGGCCGTCCACATTGCTCACTTGGCAATTAATGACAGATGCTCTTGTTTTCACATTTACTGTCATCATAAATACTCTTATCTTTATGTTTTGCTTTCAGGCTTAGATTTCTATTTAATCTTCTAAATCTTTATATATTTTTTCCTAAGTAGTCTCTAAGTTAGTTGAGGACAAAACTTTTATTCCAACTATCAAACCCAATTCCAATCAGTTTAAATAATATCAGAGCAACAGGGACAAAGCTGAAATTTGGAAGACATCAATGTTCCCTACTTTGAGTTGTTGTCTCCTTTTTAAGGGGCTTTAATTCTTTCCAGTTACAAATAGCTGGGAGAGGAAGGGAAATGTGGAAACAAAAAATATTCATTGATAGTTACAGGCTTACTCCTTTTTTTTTTTTTTAGGATTCACCAGGGACAAGGGAGATCTTACCCTCAAGATCCAATCACAAAACTCCTAGGGCAGAAGACTTAGTGGTCCGTCTTGGATCACATTCTCTGTAGATGGAGCACTATGAACCAGACCATTTGATGGCTCGGCAGCAGTGTCCAACCTGTAGTTAGGGGAGAGAGATGACCTCTTGGACTTCTATAACATCGTTGTAAAGGAATATTTCCAGGAGAATATTATTGCTCTGGGCAGATAAAGCAATGAGTAGTCAGCAATATTTGATAACTATCACTATGTTTTTCACATGAGATGCTCAAAAAGGACTTGTTATTCCACTACCACATTACTAGATTTTTAACAAATTTGTTAAGATATAATTTATATAAAATAACATTTGTGTATTTAAAATATAATATTATAGCATATTTACAGAGTTACGCATAATCAAATGTGGCTCAAATTATCTAATTTTAGAATGTTTTCTTTCATCATCCAAAAAACATATTACTAAATTTTTAGAAAAGAGCCTCCACCTATTTGCTGCATGACTTTGAGGAAGGGATGTTATAGTGGTAGGTAGAAAAACGTCCTTCCCCAAAAATGTCCTCCCTTACCATTGGCTTTCTCTACTTTTCTATGGATTTAAAAATCAAATGAGGAAATGTAAGAAAATCACATGTTAAATATGCACTAGGTGCAGAGATGAGGCCCAAGTTTTTTATGAATGACATACACAAAATTACACAGCACAGACTCAGGGATCTCTCCTCAGACGAATGAAGTGTGGAATACTGGAGAGCTAAATTCGGAATGGCTGAAGTATGAGGCACAGATGGGCAACTGTCATTCATGAAAATTGGTCCACTCAGAGATGACTTTAAAAAATACTCTCTTAAAATTAACTTATGAATCAGAAACACTGCTCTACAAAGACTTTTAAAACTTTATTTAATCAAAAAGAATGAATGGTCTACCCTGTTCATAAGAATTTTTTGAGTATCTAAAATGTTCTCTCAAGATGGAACAATAAGGAAGGAATCTCTGGCTTGACACTCAGAGACACATTACCACCATGATTTTGCCAGAAAGACTCAGAACATCACACATTAAAATTATCTTAAGCTGCCCTGGCTGGTATGCCTCAGTGGACTGAGCTCTAGCCTGTGAACCAAAGGGCCGCAGGTTCGATTCCCAGTCAGGGCACATGCCTGGGTTGTGGGCCAGGTCAGGTCCCCAGTAGGGGACACTCAAGAGGCAACTATACATTGATGTTCCCCTCCCTATCTCCCTCCCTTCCCCTCTCTCTAAAATAAATAAAGTATTTTTTTAAAAATTACCCCAAGCTTATACAATGATGGTAATAATAGCTTGATGATCCATTCAACATGCTGCTGCCAGATGAATGTTTTCAATATTGGTTAGAGAAGTCTGTGATTCCATTATTTTTGTTTAACTAATATGGCCCAAATTTCTTGAAATGTTTAAGAATAGAGTGAATAACCACTCTAATCCAAAAGAAGATTCGAGCAGGAAATATGATTCAACATAGTTCATACTTCACTGTTACGAGAAGTGGCTATAATAGACTTGTGTATATCTAAAATATACAAACTGCTGTATATCTACTTTTTCAGTTATAGATTGCTGTATATCTAAAATAGAAGAGGATTTTCTTTTGTGTTATGGACTACAAGAAATAAAAGTGACTAATTTTCCACATGCAATTTTACTTAAATTGTATCCCATCAAATAAACTAAGGTATTTTAAATTAAAAAAAAAACACATTAAATATATTGGAGTTTTTTGCCTCTCTCCCTCTCTTCATCTCCTTTTCCTCACACATGGCTTAACCCATCCAAGCAATACATGTTGATAGTGTGTATATATTCCTTTCTGTTTTTACTCTTTCAATGTCAGTGTGAACATATATACATTTGTATACAAAAATTTGTATGCATTGAATGCACATGGAACTTTCACACACATACAGATACACATATATAGTTATCCTTATTTCTTTCCAAATTTCATTCCTGGCTTTGTTCTGATTTTTTCAGATTTTTGCAATACTAACAGTGCTGAAACTTTGAATATATATGTATGTTTGTGTTATATATGTACATGTACACATATACATATATATTCATATGTTTGCTTCTGCTATTTCTGGAAGGTTAGATTCACAGGATTAAGATTGCTTGGTCAAAGAGTTATGTTTATTTTTAATTTTTATATATAGACAAATTGCTCTCTTGATAGAACTTGAAATTTTCCACATTTTGACCTTTTTTTCAGCATTAATGTGAGCAGTGGGTATTGTGGCCTTAAAATGTTTTTCAGTCTGATAAGCATTCAAGATTCTCTCATTATTTAATGTAATGTAAGATTTTCTCTCACATTTCTCTCATTTTCTAAACTAGTAGTGAAGCTAACTATTTTGGGCGGCCATTTAGATTTGCTCATCCTGAATTGTCTTTTCATATTCTTTGACAATTTTCCTATTGCTTCGTATCTTCGTTTGAGAATTCTTAAAATCATGTATAAATTTTAATCCTCTGTCATTTGTTTTGCAATTTTTTCACAATATGAATGCATCTGGAATGTATTTTGGCAATGATATAAAATAGGCATGAGTTACATTTTTTTTTTCACATGGAAGCCACTTTTGCCACATTTTCTGTGCCTGCCCATCCCACTCAGTGGAAAGTCCACCACTGTCATATCTGAATTCTCACTAATGCCTAGATTTATTTCTGGATTCTGTATTTGATTCCACTGCTTGATTTGCTTATGCCCATGAGCTATCACTGATTTGAATATAATAGCTTAAAAATATGCTCTGGATCCATAAGAAAGATTTCCCTTATTCTTTATCTTTTTTACAAACTTCTTGGCTATTAATGGCTTTATTATTCTATATGAAATTCAAGATCATTTTATTCACTTGTGAAAAAAGCCCCCTTGATATTTCTGTGGGATCTATAGAGAAAGATCATTTTTATTGCATACATTTTTCAGGAAGGTAATTTTTACCTTAGTTTTACTTTTCTTTTTGTTGTGCTCACTGGAAAACTCATACAAACTGGCCTATAGGGAGATGTCTTTATTTGAAGTATGAAGTATAATATAAATCTTTGGAATACTACTGGCAATGAGACTTTTATTCCTCTCTGTACACATAGAAAACAGAAGGTTAAGTTTCCATAAGAAACAAAAACAAAAACATTTAGTTTTATTACTCTTCTGTGTCTCAAGAGAACAATCTTTCACAATGTTTTGAGGTCAGTAATGGAGATATAATGGAAGCAAATGTATTTTCCCCTATTTTCTTTTTTTATTAAATCATTTTTTATTGTGATCCTATCACAGTTGTCCCAATTTTCCAACTTTGCCCTCCTCCGCCCATCCTACTCCCCACTCCCATAGTCAATTCTTACACTGCTGTCTATGTCCATGGGTCATTCACACATGTACTTTGTCTAGTCCCTTCCCCTTCTGTCCACTATTATTCCTCACCTGACTACCCTCTGGTCAATTTTTAGTCTCTCCCATGTTTCCACAGCTGTGATCCTATTTTGTTCTTTAGTTTATTTTGTTCATTAGATTTCTCTTATAGGTGAGATCACATGGTATTTATCTTTTACCAACTGGCTTATCTCACTTAGCATAATACTCTCCAGTTCCATCCATGCTGTTGAAAAAGGTACGAGTTCCTTCTATCTCTCTGTTGTGTAGTATTCCATTGTATAAATGTACCACAGTTTTTTGATCTGCTCATTTACTGATGGGCACTTAGGCTGTTTCCAGCACTTAGCTATTGTAAGTAGCACAGCTATGAACATAGGGGTGCATAGGTTCTTTTGAATTAGTGATTCGGGATTTTTAGGATATATTCCCAGGAGCAAAATTGGTGGGTCAAAAGGCACATCCATTTTTAGTTTTTTAAGGAAACCCCATACTGTTTTCCACAGTGGCTGCACCTCTCTGTATTCCCACCAACAGTGCACTAGAGTTCCCTTTTCTCCATATGCTTGCCAGCACTTGTTGTTTATTAATTTATTAATGACAGCCATTCTAACAGGTGTGAGGTGATATATCATTGTGGCTTTAATTTGCATCTCTCTGATGGCTAGTGACGTTGAGCATCTTTTCATATGTCTGTCAGCCACTTGTATGTCCTCCCTGGACAAGTGTCTATTCACTTGACCCATTCAAGTGACCATCCCTTTGACCATTTTTTAAATTGGATTTTTTGTCTTCCTGGCGTTGAGTCATATGAGTTCTCCACATATTTTGGAGGTCAAACCCTTCATCCGATGTATCTGGCAAATATGTTCTCCAATGCAGTTGGCTCCCATTTCGTTTCGATAATGGTAGCCATGCAGAAGCTTTTTAGTTTGGTGTAGTCCCATTTGTTTATTTTTTCCTTTATTTCCTCTGCCTTGGAGATATACTGGCAAAAATACTGCTATGTGCAATATCTGAAATTTTCCTGCATATGTTTTCCTCTAGGATTTTTATGGTGTCACAAATTATATTTAAGTCTTTTATCTATTTTGAGTTTATTCTGCTGTATGTTGTAAGCTGGTGGTCTAGTTTCATTTTTTTGTGTGTACCAGTCCAGCTCTCCCAACAACACTTACTGAAGAGTCTATCTTTACTCCGCTGTATGCTCAGGCCCACTTTGTCAAACACTGATTGACTGTAGAGACTTGGGTTTATTTCTGGGCTCTCTATTCTGTTCCATTGGTCTATGTGTCTGTTCTCTTGTCAGTACCAGCCTGTTTTGATTACAGAGAACTTGTACTATAATTTGCTATTAGGTATTGTGATCCCTCCTACATTTTTCTTCTTTCTCAAAATTGCTGAGGCTATTTGGGGCCTTTTTTGTTGCATATAAATTTTCATAACATATCCTTTGTTGTTATGGTCTGGCATTGTTTACTGTAAGGCATATAAAAACACATTCAGGATGTGTTTCAATCTGAGACATTCAGACAAGTACCTGTACAAAAGAAATATTATCATTCAACACATCTGTTCTGAGGGCAAGTAAAAATATCTGTAGTTTTAAATTTTCATGAGGAGTACCTATACTCATTTTTCAAATAGCTTTTTAATTTTTCAATACTTTGGATTTTTAACAAATTTAATTTAATTGCAGTGAAGAATATCATTCTGTGGTAATGGAAAGCCCACAGGTTTGGTACTTTACAAACTTGGATTAAAATCGTAACTCATTTCTGTGACTTTGGGCAAGTTATATAACCATTCTGAACTTCAGGTTCTTCATCTATAAAAAATGCAAACTTCAGAAACCGCTTGCATAATTGCAAAATTAAATGAGAGTAAAAGATCTAATGCAGTGCCCAGCAAACATATTGTAAATATTACTACTTTTAATACAGATAGAAAATAGATAAGGCTTTATTAAGAACTCCACTATGTATCTATTGATTGATTACTGCTATAAATAAAGCCTCATGTATTTCTTCCTAACAAAGTTTTATAATTCAGTTTTTAAAATCCACTAACTCCTTTGGTCAAGATACATATTCTGGGTACTAATTATAAACCAGGTATTATCCTATGGATTGAGGATATAGAGATAAATTAAACAGCTAGGCTCCCTTTTCTGGTGGAGCTTACATTTTAATAAGAAAACATATATAAAACAAATAAATAATAAAAATAATTACAGATGATGGGAAGCACTGCAAACAAAATAGAGTGCTGTGACAGAGAAACTCGGTAATGCACAGCAGTTACATGTTCGAGTCCCACCTGAGCAGTTTAACAGTGTTTAACAGTGTTTATTATACATGTGCTATTTTGTTTCAGGAGTGAAATAAATATTTCACAAAGTTACAATGTAATATTTTTTAAATTGGGAAATTTAAAGCAATTGATTCCTTTAAAGGAATTGATCATTTGTAATTATTACATCAATTACTTAATGGGTACTTCAATTCATAAAATATTTTAGGGGCCCTATTACATTCTAATTACATATTAGGTGTATAACTTTAATTAGGTCTTAGAAATACAGAGATTTATAAAACTTAGTTTATGTCCTTAATATGAATAACTATAACAATATGATTAAGACTATATTAGGATTTATAAAGTTATACCGTATCCAAGAGAAGAGTACTTGAAAATGCACTCTACAAAAAATGAGCAGCTATGACATTCTCATACAAGTTCTGGCAGAAGTAATACCTGCTTCAGTGTGATTGGTAAGGTTTAATAATTTATAGTTTTAATTTGAACATTTCACCTAAAATTTCGTATAGTGTGCTTGAGTGTGATATTGTTGTGTTACAGAATTTCATGCTTATGATTTTGTAAAAGAAGATTCTGTAGTAAAAAGGGGACATTATTTGTGCTGGACCCTGTATTTGTAGATTTTTAATCAAAACTTTACTCATAGAGGGATAGTATTATCTGTACCTCCTGTAACTACCAAACCACTGAATCCTTGGAATACGACTTAGTAAATCTGAATGTCTTCCTTTTTTTACATCTCTACATGTCTTTTCAAATGTCACTTCTATTTCTTCCCTCTCACGAATCAAGTGAGGAAATCTGCTTGAGAACAAGCTCTCGGAGGAGATCCTGCCTTTAGAGCACAGCACCTTCTTCACTAAGGGAGATTAGTTGTTTCAAGTCCAGAAAAAATTAGAATCTGTTCCTGCTCACATCTCTTTATTTTAATCAGGAAATCACCACTCGCTTATTTGCTCAAACCAAACATCATACTTGAGTTTCCTTCTCTACCGCTACTGTCCACATACCATTGCTCACCAGTGCCTCCTGGGTCCCAAAGCCCCTGTGTTCTCATGGAAACTGCCTCAGATTCCATCCTTATACCACCTTTCTCTGGGATTATAACAATGGCTGCCTAACTATTCTCACATCATCAATTCACACTTTACAGTCTACTAGAGTTAGCTTTTTAATGGCAAAATGTGATGGTATTATCATTACAGTATAAAAAAAAACCCAAACCCGTATTGTGCCTTACTTCTGACTACTCTCCCTTTCTGCTCTATGATCCTAATACAAACTACTTCCCATTATTGCAGAACATCACAGACTCTCACTCTTGCATGGAATATTCTTGAGTCCCTTAACCACATGGAAAACTCAGACCTGAAGGCAAAGTTTAAGTATCATCTTCCTTAGAACGGCTTTCTCATAGACCCAGCAGAGGCTGCTTCCTCAATGCTCACATTGAGGCATGTTCATTTGTCAACACTTTTCACTGATTCGTCCCCGATACCAAGAGCGCCTCGTGGATGGGAACGGTGCTTTAGTCATCTGGGTATGAAGCCCAGTACTTGTTAAAAAGGAAAATTTCCTAACTCCTTATCCAACTTGAAATTTCATTCCGACTGTTTTTTAAAAAGTTTATTGAAAATGTCTATTACTATCTTACTGTGCCCGACATCCTAATGGCTGCTTCTTCATATTATATAGTCCCAAATGGGGTTTTCATTAAAAGGTATGTCTAAAGGAATCAGCATATTGAACAATAGAACACATGATTTATTAATATTCAATAACAATAGCATCATACTGATTTTACATATATGGCCATACTCCATATCTCTTCATTCCCACTGAGATAAAGGGTAGCTGAGAATACAATGTACACAATTCTGCAAGGCCTTAGATGGAAAATCACTCTTGTGTGTTGAGTTACTACCAAGGAATTGCCTTACTAGTCTATTTCAAATGAAAGGGAATCTGTGTTTTATGCTTTTTCATCACATGGGAAAACCTACACATTCTCTTAACTGTACATCTCAGGTCATCATAAATGCTGTAATAGTGCGAGGGTTCATTCAGGACAAAAAATTAGGAGACATGGCAGAAAGCAAATAAATAAACACACTTTAACATGCCTATTATTTTCCAGAACTTTCAAATGGTGAAAAAAAAATGTTAAAAGCTGAGCAATTTTCCTCCTATTTTTTGTAAAATCTTTTTCTTCCATTATTTATTCAATATTAAATATTAATTTCTTCCTGAATCTAAATGTTTCATTATATTACAACCTTTTCTTCTTCATCTCTCTTCTTTTGAGGACCTGACAGTACCCCAGTTAGAATCCTTCTCGTGCTTTTCTATTTTTAATCAAAAAAACTTTCCTCTCCACACTAAAAGAAAGATAAACAAACAAACCGTAAACCTTGTAATAATTGTAACAGATCTGCTCATAGTCCACTGGCTACCTCAGTTTGGAAAACCTACATGTCAACCTTTTCCTTTTTTAATCGAAAGGAGGAGAGGAGGACAAGAATAATTAATAAATCAAACTACTTTAATAATAAATTGCTATTTTAAAACTACCAAAATACATACTGACCCAAGCACTCCCTGTTTCTTAAACTCCCACTCAGTTGTAAACAAGGGCCTCATTACCCTACCTCTACTCAGTCTATGCACTTCAATTGCCCTCACCAGCACCAGGCATCATGTCCAGAGCTAGCACCATTATAACAGATACATGGGGCTAGGTTAAATGTTTCATTTCATGTTCTTCAAGATACTAATTGTTATAAAAATCTTGCCAACTCACTACGCATTATCAACAGAATGTTAATGAGAATACAATTCAATTCAATTGCGTGGGGTTGTGGGGGGAGCTGTGGAATTGATATTTTTAAGTTCCTCGGGTGATTTTAGTGAGGAATCACGTGAATTTCTTCTCTATAGGAAAGAACTTTGTAGATGGAAAAGTTGTGTGTTGAAATACTTAGAGTAGTTAGATTTCTTTTGTCTAATAAAGACACCTGGTTTAACATCAAATCAAAGGCTCTTAGTAAACAAACAAATTATGTAAAAAATTGAGGTTATGTTTCATTAGGGCAATTGACAATGACTGTCCACATTACTTACTGTGAAAGAATTTTTAAAGAGGGACAAAAATTGGAGGCTTGGAAATATATTTCACATAGGGATTTTGATTTAAATTGTATTTATTCTAATCACATTTGGCATATATATCCTGTTATTTCATTTGCTTCTTGTTTCATTTTAAGTATTCATAACTTTCAGGATCTTTTGCATCACAAGTAACTCTTACAATAAGGAATAATTAATTGATGAAATGAACATTATTGTAGAAAAGTTGCATTTGATATTCTGAAATATTTGCATTTTTAATATCAGGCATCAGGAGTAGGAATCAAATTTAAATGTTCCTAAGATGCTCTCTTTGAGGATTGTCAGTTTTAACTTTAGCATAGTTAATTTAAAATTTGTGCTTGTAACATGCATCCCTCTTTGCTTACAATCAGAATAACTATTTTTCACATTTATCTCTTTGAATGGCCAGACTCAATAAATATTCATTGATTACGTAGCTGACCAAGGCAGTCTCTGATATATTTTTAATGATTAAAAATATTATATTCTATTAAAAGACATAAGTTAACAAAAAGTGAATCAGTCTAGCTTATAATAAGTTATTTCTAGTACACTATTTTGAACAGAGTTAAGTTAGTGAAAATTACTATATAGATATGAAGCTTAACATAGTTAATACAGTAAATAAAATTCTGAGGTTGGGATACTTGGATATCTCAGAACTGAGGTATGAGTCCCACTGAATGCAGTGTTCCATGTGTTTTTATATTAGAGCTAGGACTCAAGTTAGACTTAGGATGATTTGTTTAAACAATTTACCATTTCAATACTGAGGTAGGAAAAAAATTTCATTCCTTTACTTTCTTCTTATCGTTTGTATATTTATATTGGGTATCTATTCAGGCAGAATTTTAGCACAATTAACACCAATTACTTACCAGAAACTGTGACAGGCACTGGAAAAACAGAGGAAGTAGCAATGGGAAAAACTGGAAAAAACAACATGGAAATAAATTATCATTACATGAAATTTAAATGGACATGGTGAGCTGGTGGCACATGCCTTTTCAGTCAAGGGCAATTTTGATAATAGTAAAGTTATCTGCCTCAATTAATTCCCTTGACTAAATAGCAAATCAAAAGCCCAGGTTTATACATATCTGCTATATACTTCTGCATCTTCATCACCCTGAGCATATTTAGGGGATCAAAATGGGGTTATAAAAAAAAAAGAAACCCTAACTGGTATGGCTCAGTGGATTGAACACAGGCTGTGAACCAAAGGGTCGCTGGTTAAATTCCCAGTCAGGGCACATGCCTGGGTTGTGGGTCAAGTCCCCAGTGGGGACCAGGTGAGAAGCAACTACACATTACTGTTTCCCTCCTTCTCTTTTTCCCTCCCTTCCCTTCTTTCTAGAAATAAATAAATAAAATCTTTTAAAGAAAAATAAAAATGTTTTAAAAAAGAAAAAGGGGAATGAGGAGAAGGAATAAAAGAAAACATGACTACCACTACCGTTTATGAAAATATGTAGACTAAATAACCTAAAAACCTAAAACAATGAAGTGTATAAAAATCCTGGAAAAGCATAAGATAATTCTTGTTAAGGAATTCCTGATCTATAACAAACTAAGGGAAATCTCCAAGAGCTGATGTCAAATAGGAAAGTAAACTCCATAGAAATGAAAACAGATTCTAGATACCCCGGAGAAAAGATATCAGCAAGAAAGGGCTGAGAGCAGGGTGGAAGCCTCAAGTCCAAGGAATGCAGGGAACTGGAGCAAAACTGCCTAAAAAGTAAGGCCCTCCAAGAGCTGTAGTCTCAGTGAAAACTAAAAACACATAAGTGAGTGAATGAATGAATGAATGAATGAAAGTCTACCTGAACAGAGAGATGACAAGGAAGATGGTTTCCCTCAGCCTGCACTCCAGGTGTTAAAAAGGTTTTCTTAAAAATTCATAAACATAAGCCAGTTAAATTCAGGTTTATATAAAGAAACTATAAAATTTTTGGAGAAAGTTAGATAAGCATTAACTGATAAAACAATAATAATAAACTTTAATTTGGAAATTAAGTACCAAAGTGGAGATGAAATGTTGGAAATAACATATATGAAAAAAGAAAGAGACTCAAAATTTAGGGTTCCTGAAAATGATTTTTTTTAAAAGAAGGGTAATATTAACTTTACTCTTCTTTAAGGGTATATCTTCATTAAGGGTGATATTAACTTTAGATTTTAGGTATTTACGTTAAATTCTAAGTATAATTATTAAAATAGAAAGAAATAAAGAAAAATTCAATAAAAGGAAATAAAGGGAACAAATAAGCATAGAAAAAAAAAGGTTAAACAGAAAAATCCTAAAAGATGATAGTTAAATCATATATAAATAATCAGAATGAATGTCAATAAATAAAACTTACTAATTAAAAGAGATTATTACTTAGATTAGATATACTAACCTATATGTAACATAAAAATATGTAAATACATTTATATATAAAGATACAAAGACATTAAAAATATAAAGACATTTCTTTATAAATAAAGAAATTTAAAAAAACCTATCAGGCATGATTAAGTATCAAAGAATATAGACCACATTCTCTAGACAAATTCAATTAAAACAAAAATATATAACAAATAAAACATACATTTTGGAATTTTAAAATGTACTTGTAGATCACAGAAGAGTCAAGAACAAATCATAATAAATTAGAAAAAGTATGTGTACAGTGAAGAAAGCATCAAATTTTAAAAATACTATTTTAGTACAAAATGAAGAATTCATAAATTAAACATTTATATTTAAAAATATAAAAAGCTTGAGAGATTTAATCTTCAAGAGTTAGAAAAGGTAATACTAAGAGTAAAAGAAAATATGAGGAAAAGGATAAAAACAAAAATAAAAACAGAGTTTTGTTTCTAGTTACACAAAAGGCCCAAGGCACACATAGATAGAAGATCATAGACAGATGACAGATAGATAGATAATTTTATTTTTAAAATCATCAAATTCTAGTGAGGAGTCACCAGGCCAAGACCTATAGAGAAAACAAGACTAACTTACTTTTGCCCTGAGGGCTTTCGCTCACCTAGGCATAATCCAGCCACCTATTGGTGGCTTCATGGAGCAGGAGACAAAACACAAAATCCAGGGCCCAGTCCTATTAATAAATAAATAAATATAATATTAAACACATAGCACTCCCTAAATGTGAGGCCCTCTGCATACATTAATTTTAAAGTGTTTACCGAAACCCAATGCTTTCAGTGCTATTAATATTATCTCCAATTTCATGTGAAGAAACTATGGCATAATCTGACAAAATGGTTCTTTGAAAAGGTAGACAAGATTGACACACTTTTAACCAGACTCATCAAGGGAAAAAGAGAAGGGACTGAAATAAATAATATCAGAAATGAAAGAGGAGAAATAACTACTGACACCAAACAAATGCAAAGGATTATAAGGAAATATTATGCACAATTATGCACCACAAACTGGAAAACATTGATAAATTCCTAGAACCAAACGATCTTCTGAACATAAATCAGGAAGAATCAGAGAATTTGCATAGACAGATTACACCTAATGAAACTGAAGCAGTAATCAAAAAACTCCCAACAAACAAAAGCCCTGGACCAGATGGCTTCACAGGTGGATTTTACCAAACATTCTGAGAAGAATTAATTCCTCTCCTTCTCAAACTATTTCATAAAATTCAAGAAGAGGGAAGGCTCTCGAACTCATTTTATAATGCCAGCATTATCCTAATTCCAAAACCAGATAAAGACACTTCAAAATAAAAAACAAAACTATAGGCCAATATCCCTGATGAACATAGATGCTAAAATCCTCAACAAAAATTAGCTAACTAAATAGAGCAATACATCAAAAAACATCATACACCATGATCAAGTGAGATTTATTCTAGGAATGCAAGGTTGGTACAACATTCACAAAATAAATAAATGCGACTCACCACATAAACAAAGTGAAAGATAAAACCACATGATCATACCAATAGATGCAGAAAAAGCTTTTGATAAAATCAAGTACCCATTTATGACCAAAACTCCCAGGAAAGTGGGACTAGAGGAAACATACCTAAACATAATATAGGCCATACATGACAAACCCACTGCTGCATCATACTCAAAGGGCAAAACCACAAGCATTCCCCTTAAGATTAGGAACAAGACAGGGATGTCTGCTTTCACTTCTCTTATTCAACATAGTACTCAAAGTCCTAGCCACAGCAGTCAGACAAAAAGAAATAAAAGGCATCCAAACTGGAAAGGAAATAAAACTGTCATTATTTGCAGATGAGATGCTATTGTACATAGAGAACCCTAAAGATTCCACCAAGAAACTACTAGATCTAATAGCCAAATTCAGCAAAGTAGCAGGGTACAAAATTAATATCCAGAAATCAGTTGCATTATTATATGCCAATAATGAACTAACAGAAAGGGAAATTAAGAAAACAATTCCATTCACAATTCTCATCCCCTTAAAAAGAATAAAATACCTAGGAATAAACTTAACCAAGGATGTAAAAGACCTATACTCATAAAATTATAAGACACTGAAGAAAAAAATTGAAGAAGATACAAATAAGTGGAAACATACCATGTTCATGGATAGGAAGAATTCACATCATTAAAATGTCCATACTACTCAAAGCAATCTATAAATTTAATGCAATTCCTATCAAGATCCCAACGATGTATTTCACAGAACCAGAAAAAATATTTCAAAAAATTACATGGAACCACAAAAGGCCCCACACAAAACAATGATCCTAAGAAAGAACAAAGTTGAAGGAATCAAACTTCCTAATATCAAACTATACTACAAGGTCATAGTGATAAAAACAGCCTGCTACTGGCATAAAAACAGACACATAGATCAGTGGAACAGTATAGAGAGCCCATAAATAAACCCACACATTTATAGTCAATTAACATTTGACAGAGGACATAAGCCCATACAATGGGCTAAAGATAGTTTATTCAATAAATGGGAAAATTTGACAGATACCTACAGAAAAATGGAATCACACCACCTTCTTATTCCACACATAAGAATAAATTCAAAATGGATCAAATACTTACATATAAGACCAGAAACCATAAAAATCCTAGAAGAAAACATAGGCAGTATAATCTCAGACATTGCTTATAGAAATTTTTTATCATATATATCTCCCCAAGCAAGGGAAACAAAATATAAACAAATGGGACTGCATCAAACTAAAAAAAAAATTGCACAGCAAAGGAAATCAACTAAATAAAAAGACAACCCACAGAACGGGAGAACATATTGGCTAATACATCTGACAGGGAGCTTAATATCCAAAATTTATGAAGAACTTATAAAACAATACCAAAAAAAGCAAACAACCCTTTAAAAAGGAGCAAAGGACCTTAGTAGACACTTCTCCAAAGAGGACATGCAAATGGCCAATAGACATGTGAAAATATTCTCAAAGTCACTAATCAGAGAAATTCAGATTAAAACCACAATGAGATACCATCTTACACCTGTTAGAATGGCTACCATCAATAGTTAGGCAGAAGATGTGGGTAAAGGGGACCCTTCTGCACTGTTGGTGGGAATGCAGATTGGTACACTGTGGAAAGCAGTATGGAGATACCTCAAAAGATTAGAAATAAATCTGCATTTTGACCCAATGTTCCCACTTCTGGGAATATTTCCAAAGGAACCCAAAGCACTAATTCGAAAGAACATAAACACCCCTATATTCATTGTAACATTATTTACAGTTGCCAAGATATGGAAACAGCCCAAGTGTCCATCAGTAGATAAGTGAATAACACAAATACAGGATATTTGCATAATGGAATTCTACTTGCCCATAAAAAAGAAGAAAACTTTACCCTTTGCAACAGTATGTATGGACCTGGAGAACATTATGCTAAGTGAAATAAGCCAGTCGGAGAAAAACAAACACCATATGATTTCACTTGTATGTGTAATCTAATGAACTAACAAGCAAAACAGAGACAGACTCAAGGGTGGAGAGCAGATGGCAGCTAGTGGGGGTGGGAGTTAGGAGGTGGAGGAATTGGGCAAAAAGGAAAAATGACTCATGGACACAGACAACAGTGTGGTGATTGTTGAGAGGAGTGGGATATAAGTGTGCTGAATGGTAATGGGAAAAATTCAATAAATAAATAAATAAAAGTTAAAATTGTAATTAGTTTAGAAGATAATATAGAATGGTATTGGTCTGACCTCTGGATGGAAATGTAATAAGGTGCAAACCACAGAGGAAATTATTGATAAATTTGATCCTGTTAAAATAAAAAATGTATGCTATTTAACGGACACTATAAAGATAGTGTAAAGAGTCAAACAATTCATTTTCAAAACATATAACTAATGAAATTTTGCTATCCAGAATACATACATGACATCAGTACAAATCAACAAGGAAGGAATTGATAGAAGTAGGTAAAAAGACTTGAACAGACACTGCACAGAAAAGAAGCATAATTCTTTTAAGCATGCGAAAAAGATCCACCGCAAGAGCCACCAGAGAAACTCAAACCAAAACAAAAATAAAAGGTCTCCTCCCACAGGGGAGACTGACAGTAATTTAAAGGTTAATAATATTAAGTCTTGTGAGAATTATGAGCAAACTGGATAATTATATACTATTCCAAGGAAAGTTAATCAATGAAAGAAATTTGGAAAACAATTCAGCAAAACAAAATGAGAAATGTACATCCCTTATGATTCAGCAATCCTATACCTAGGTATGATCTCAAGACTATAAAGTCTAGAGAAACTTAAACAGATGTTTAAGAAAACACAAATATTTATAGCAGCACTGTTGTGGAGAAAAAATATACCTATTAACAGTCAACAGTTAAACTGTGACATAATCCTACAATGCAATATCATACAGCCATCTGCATTAATCCTGATAATTATAAAAAATAGTAAGGTGCACTATCTTACATAGTACAATCTAATTTTTATAAAGATGAAAAGGTATATAGAACCTGTAAAGAAAGTTGAGTAAGTGAAAAACATAAACTTAGGATACTACTCAACTCAGAGTACAAGGGAAGCACTTGATAGGCACAGGTAATTTATGAGGTAATGACAATGTTCTTTCTTGAATTGGAGGATGTTACATCAGTGCTTCTTATAACATTATATCCCATACATTATAAATATGTGGTAATATGTAGTCAATAGTTAATGTAAATGACTTTTAATATAAATTATTTTAAAAGCATAAAATGTAGCAATTACATATTTTAAAAGGAAAGAAAATAATAAAGTAAAATAAATAGATAAGTTAGATAATATATTTCAAAAAGAAAGAAGGAGAAAAAGAAACAATAAAGAAAATTAATATAGCCTAAAGCTTGTTCACTGAAATTTCTAATTACAAAATATTCAGGCAAGGCAGGATCTTTCAAGGGAAAAAAAAAAAGGCAGGAGGCACAAACAATACTGAAAAAATGGGAGTCACTGTAGATAAAGCAGGAAAAAAGCATCACCTGAAAACTTTTTGTCAGTATGGTTCAAAATTTAGATGAATGAAAACCAAACTCATGGATAGAATGGATTGGTGGTTGCCAAAGAAAGACAGGGATGGGGCGGAGGGGTGTGAAATGGTTGAAAGTAGTCAATAGCTACAAACTTTGTTATAAAATTAGTAAGTCCTGGGGACATAATGTACAGCATGGTGACTGTAGTTAACAATACTGTATAGTATATTTGAAAGTTACTAAAGGAGTAGATCATAAAAGTTCTAGTAACAAGAAAAAAATGTGTTATTGTGTGGTAATGATGCAAAAAATGCATGCATTGAGCTTTTATGTTGTACACATGAAACTAATATAATGTTATGGCAATTGTATCTCAATAAAAACATAAATAAATGGGCATTTTTTCTAGAAAAAAAAACGTTTAGTATTTATGCTCCAGATGAAGCAGTTTAAAACTAAGTCTGTAGTTAAAAACCTCCCCCTGAAAGAAAACTTTATTCCTAAACAAATTTAGAGGTGAGTTCTGCCAAACACAGAAGTAGTAAGTCCAATTATATCAATTAATTTCAGTTAGTTGAAATGTAGAGAAATCTCCCTCAATCGTTTTATGAACTCGCATAATCTAGATACCAAACCAGATAGCTATAAAGTGGAAAGGAATAGACAGTGTCACTAACTGACAAGGAAGCAGTATCCTAAACCCAGTGTTAGCAAACTGAATCCAGCCATGGATATAAAAAGGAATACACCATGTTCCAATCAGGTTCATCCCAGGAATAGAAAAATTTGTTCTATCACTTAAAAATAATTAATAAATCTTTACATTAATACATTTCAAAAACAGATTACTCTAATAGACTTAAAACATTTAATGAAATTCAGCATCTATACATCATGTTTAATAATTAACAAGCAAGGATTAAAAGATAGCATTGATTAATAGCATCACATAATTTTCAGGTGTACAAGATTGTAATTTAATATTTGTATACTTTATTGTGTGCTCGCCATCCAAAGTCTAGTTTTCTTCATATATTTGACCCACTTCAACCTTCCCCCATCCACTTCCTTCTCTGGTAACCACAATTACATTGTATGTATCAATGACTTTGTTTTTGCTTTGCTAGTTCACCTGTTACTTCTATTTTATATTCTACATATGAGTGAAACCATGTGGCTTTTGTTCTTCTCCATCTAATAGTTCATTCAGCATAATACCCTCAAGACCTATCCATGTTGTCAAAAATGTCAATATTTCATCTTTTTATGTCGCTTCCATTTTATATGCCTATAAACTTTATGTTTATATATAATACATACATGTATTTTACATATACATATATTTTATCCAATAATCCATCAATGAACACTTAGAATATACATTGGAGAAAAAAGTCCCTTCAATAAATGGTGCCGAAAATTACAGACATATGCAAAAGAATAAAACTAGACTACTACTATCTTACATCAAACATGAAAAATAAAAAAGAATGGATTAAAGTCTAGAAACAATAAAATACATAGAAGAAACCATAAGCACTAAACTTATGGATCTTGGTCTCAGAAATGATTTTGTGAACTTTACCCCAAAGGCAAGGGAAACAAAAACAAAATTTATTAATGAAACTACATCAACCTAAAAAGTTTATGCACAGCAAAAGAAACCACCAACAAAACAAAAAGGCAGCCAACCAAATGGAAGCAAATATTTGCAAATAATATTTCCAATAAAAGGTTAATATTCAAAATGTATAAAGAACTCATACAACTCAACAGTAACAATAAGAAAAAAACAACAAATAATCCATTTTAAAAAATGGACACAAGGCCTGGATAAACACTTTTCCAAGAAAGATATGAAAAGATGCACAACGCCACTAGTTATTAGGAAAATACAAATCAAAACCACAGTGACACACCACCTCCATACCTGTTAAAATGGCCATCATCCAAAAGACAAGAAAGGGCTCTTGCCAGGTAGCTCAGTTGGTTAGAGCAATTTCCCCATACACCAAGGTTGTAGGTTCGATCCCTGGTCAGGGAAAAAATAAGAATCAGTCAATGAATACATACTTAAGTGAAACAAATCAATGTCTGTCTGTCTGTCTCTCTCAAAAAAAAATCAATAAATAAAAGTTTTTTTAAAAAAAGACAACAAACAATAAGTGTTGAAGAGGATGTGGAGAAAAGGGAACCCTCATACATTGTTAGTAGAAATGTAAATTAGTGCTGCTACTATGGAAAATCTCTTTAAAGTAAGTAAGACAGTTCCACTGTTAAAACTTTTGCTTCTTGTTGTACAATTGATCCAAGGCAGCATGACGGGAGTTTTAAATGAAAGTATAGTGAAAGGATATCTCAGACATGGGCAGTATTGTAAAAAGGCATGGTGTGTAGTAAGTATGAAGTTGTTTCAGTTTGGCTGGACCATAAATTGTGAGAGGGAAAGAGAAGCCAATGAGGGGAGGTGAGAGTAGAAATGTGGGCAGGAACCTGATCTTATAGAGCTTTGTGTAAAGATTAGGTTTTATCTTATAGATCAAGGGTGTCGAACTCATTTTCACCAGAGGCCACATCAGCCTCGTGGTTGCCTTCAAAGGGCCGAATGTAATTTAGGACTGTATAAATGTAACTGCTCCTTAACTAGGGGCAAGGAGTTCAGCTCTGCCACCAGATACAACCAAGATGCCGGGCCGGATAAAACAAGGAGGCGGGCTGGATTTCGCCCACAGGCCTTGTGTTTGCCACCTGTACTATAGATTATGAAGAGACAATTTCAAGCCAGAGAGTCTTGTATCCACATTTTACAGTGATCTCCATGGTAACAATGAGGAGAATTGTTGGAAAGGAGAAAAATTAATTTGTTTTGCTCAGGTAGATGAACCCCGACTTAGTCTTCCCCAGTGTCCTCCACTATGCCTGACACATAGAAGGTACTCAAAAAAAATGCCAATAATTGAACACTTTGAGCAGGAAAATAAGGACAATGCAATGGATTGGACAGTTTTTAGAAGAGTAAAAGGAAGTAACTATAGGACTTGGTGATCAATTAGATGTGGAGAGTGATATAAAAGTATGAACCAAAGATGCTAAGTATTCTGTCTTGGGTGACTGGTAATAACACCGTTGAGAGAGAAAATAAATAGAAGAATCCAATTGGAGGCATGAAAGAGTGGTTACGTTTTGGCAGATTGAGTTTGGAATGCTTAGGAAATATGCAAGGAAAGGACTTCCAGGAAATTTGGAAATAAACCTCTAGCATGAAGAAGTCTGCGCTAACAATATATATGTGTAAATGCTCACTAATTGTTCCAAGGTCCCAGATCAGTAATTCTGGATGTTAGAAAACATCAAATTCTCTGGTGTAAAGTAAAAATGTCTGTCTTTCTTGTTCAGGGGAATGTTCTACATTGCTCACAGGGATTTGTCAGTACTTCGGTGCTTTTGCTTCGGAAAGTTTTTGGGTTTTGTTTTCTTTTTATTTGTTTTATGTTTTAGCACTCTACCCGTTCATTTACGCCCCCCCCCCACACATATATACTGATCAAGACTATTTTAGTGAAAAATGCTTATCTGAAGCCACTCCACAACCTAACTGAAATTTTCTACTTTACTTCAAGTGGTGGGAAATATAAAGAGTGCTAGAAATTAACTGAGCCATTGGCATATCATAACTGCACTGTGAAAACAACTATAACTAATGTTAACCCCACTGGTTCAAATCTCCCAACTCTTCTATTAAATATTTTGATAACTTCACCTCAAATGTCTTGGAACTCACTAAATCATTTGTAATCAAAGCACCTCTGTCAAATCCCTAAACTTTAGAACAGTTATTTTGAATTGGAGAATTAAAAATAAGAGTCAGCTTCCCTCAAGTGGAAGAAAGACACTTTGTATCTAAAACAAGATTTTTTCAAGGAACTATTTATAAAAAGTGTATCTTCTCTTGACCACGCTGAGAGAGTGGTGGTTCTACCTCAATTTATTCATTCTTCTATTTTTAAATGCCATCTCCTTTATCAAACATCATGTACCTAATTGGGTTTTTAGAGGATTGTCTGTGTAACCAAGGAGACTGTTCTATGATGGCATTTTGTTGTCACTGCTACTTGGGACTTGGAGGCATCTGAAATCAGCTCTATTCTATGCAGCTACTTGAGATGCCACTGTCTGTGGCAACCGGGCATGAAAGTCAGCCAAATGTTTTGGCCATCCCTCTTGCATGCTGCTTAGACATTTAGCCTAAACCCAGCTGGCTCTTGTAAGTATCTGTCCCAGAATTAGTCTTCTGTGATCTCTCAATCTCAGGTCATAAAATCCGGTCAACTCATGTTAACATTCTGTTTTTCATGTTAATCTTTATCTTCATGTTTCTTTTCCCACAGGCTTTGTAACAATAAGCATATATCTCATTCCTCTTTTTTCCCTTGTATTCAGCCTCTCAGGTTTTCTTTTTTAATAGTAATGAAATATTTTAGCATAACTATATATACAAAAGGATGGGAAAATAAACATTTCTCATGATTGAACTAGAAGTCACAGTCCAAATATACAGTGATGTACAAAGTTCATTGAGAGTTATTTGTCACTGATCATTTGGAAGGTCAACACTTCAGTGGAGTAACCATCATTTAATATGTTGTTACTGAGCAGTACGCGCTAGGACATAAAAACCTACTTGTGAATATTTGCATAGGGCTTATCAAGAAATTATCTTGACACTTGACATCTAAGCTAGGTTTAGGAAATAAAAAAGTGAAATATGAATACAAAGAACGATAACATGTCAATGTAAAAAAAACATGAAAATATATTGAAAAAATTTAAATAGTAATCATTACTAAAAGTTATATTCATGGGTGGGGGCAGCCAAGATGAAGGAGGGAGAGAAAAGAAGAGAGTGAGGCAGGTAGGTGGCAAGAGAGAGTATAAATAAAAGAGAAAGTTGAATAAGAGATATTAAAGAATGGAAGCTTAATTGTAGAAGAAATGAGTGACTTTATCAAAGGAAATCAAATGGAAAAGATGAAAGGGATATGAATGGTACAAAAACATTTCTATTCCAACCTAAACCCATCGTAAAATCTGAAGTTATCCTAAGCCATTCGGAGCATTCCTGGTTGATGACTAAATCCAGAGATAAGTACAAAGAGAGTGGGGTGACACAATGACAGCTGTTAACAACATTTAGTTTCTTACGGAAATTTTATACAGAATATTATAGTAAGGTATTGGAAAATGTGAAGGACCACTAAACAAGTAAGTTTTAATTGTTAAAACTGGAAAAATGAATGAGTATTTTAATAACTAAAGTAGATTGTGATATATTGTCTCAAGTGAGAAAAGAATGAAAAAAATGTTAACAACCACTAACAATGCACATAAAATGTTTGTTCATTAACTTAAATCAGCAGAAGATAATTATTAGCTCCAGAGTTTGAATTATTAGAATAACCTCATAGCTAGTCTTCCTGCTCCAGTAGCTACCTATCTCTAAATCTGTCACAAGCATTTTAAACTGAAGCAATTGCATCACTCATCTACGCAAAAACTGCCAGCCAGTGTATAAGGCAAAGCCTGCCTACCCTTCAGAATCCAGCCTCTGGCTCTCGGTGACCTTGTGGCTCACTCACTCCCACCCACACTAGCAATAGCCCTTCTTCATACTCCATGCATGTTCCTGCCTGGGGCTTGTCATTTGCTGTTCCCCCATCTAGAACTATTTTTTTCAGCTATATTTGATTTTCAACAAAGGCTTTCCCTGACCACCCTGTTATAACAATCCCTTCCTTCCTCTCCTCTTACTCTGCTCTAGTTTTCTCCATAGCACATGTCATATTTTATTTGTTATTTGGTTTTTGACACAGAACAGTGCCTATCGCATAGTGGACACAATAAGTATTTTTGTTAATGAATACTCTCTATCATCAATAATCGTCTCTCCTTATAGAGTACTTGCTAAGTGCCACGCATATTTAGGTATTTTTGTACATATTAACCCATTTAGATTTTTTGTAACAACCCTATGAGATAGAGTTGTAATATAAGTGTTAAGATTTGTCATCATTTTTTTTTACATCCACACTAACAACGGAACTAATACCATTTTATAGTCAAGGAAACTGAAGCATTGAGATTTTAACTATGTTGGCGAGAGTAAACAGCTATTCAGTGAGGCAGCCGGGATTTCAACCCAGGTAGTCAGCAGAGAGTTCTATGTACTTAACCACTAAGCTCCACTGCATCTCCATGAGTAAATCAATCAGCTAAACTCAAACACCTGACATTTGTGCAATGCCTTATGATTTCCAAAATCTGTTTAAATACATGATCCAATATGCTCTACAGAGAAAGTAGTGCCTTTGTCATCTAACTAGTAGAGTGCATTTTTGCTCTTTTTGATAAATTTGGCATAAATTACAAAACATCTTCATTAGATATTTAGGAAATATCAAATATATAATGGGTGCCAAGCCAGTCTCTGAAGAAAAAGAATTAAAATTTATGAAGCAGAATTCTATCTTCAATATGCTTATATTCTGTTGGGTAAAATAGTAAAGTTACCATATAAATCAATAGATACTTGTGATATAACAGAAGTTAATATAATTTCTGTGGCGTGTGCATAACTAATTCAGTCTTAGAATAAGTGAAGAAGACTACATAAAGGGGAGTAGAGGGGCAGCTTTAGAACAGAGAGAGGATGAGTAAACCTTTGTTCCACAGAGAAGAGAGAAATAAAAGTCATTCCAGGAGGAGAGTTTATCCTGAGCCAAGCATGAAAGCAAGAGTGTGGCATAACTGGGTGAAGTGGACAGTTCTGTATGGGGAAATTATGAAGTGGACATGAGAGAATGTCAAGAGAGAAAGGTAAATTTGCTCCAAGGTATGAAGGAACTTAAATTTCTCCTGTACACATTGAGGAGCCATCTAAACAAGAACAGCAAATTTACTATTCAGGATTGTAGAGGATTGGTGTGAGGAAAGAAACAAGGAAGAACCTGAAAACGCTGCACTTTTTGGAGTATCCTGGATAAAATCCTGATGTGAATATCAGTAAGAAAGTCCAGTGCCACCGCTGGAAGTTCTGTAGCCTTTGCATAGAGTTGGCTTCAAGGCAACTTAGAAAAACAAAACAGCCCCTGGAGTGCAGTGCGTCCCCTCTTAGGGAGCACCAAGGGGAAAAAAGGAAGTACAAAGGGAGATACAAGCCAATTATGATGACAGAGGCCAAAATCAACTATTTGACCACAGGGGGTCTGGGTGCCTGTATGGAAACTCAGTTGCTTCACTTTTATAAATGCTACCCCCTAAAAAAAAGTGATTGAGTTTTTTCTTGAGCACTGAGTTTTGTTCTTTGCTTTTTTCCTCCCCATACACACAGTAGCAACTAGTGTGTAAATAACTCTTTAGTAGTTCTTTGAGAAAAGGACTGAGTTAGATGGTTAGGAGTCATGTTAGATAATCAGACAATTGCTCTTTATTTTATTTCAACTTAAAGTCCATTCTAAGTCAACCATTCAAAATTACTTTTAGGCCCTGGCTGGATAGTTCAGTTGGTCAGAGCGTTGTCCTGGTACGCCAAGGTTGCAGGTTTGATCCCTGGGCAGGGCACATACACAAAGCAACCAATGAGCGCATAAATAAGTGGAACAACAAATTGATGCTTCTCTCTCTCTCCCTTCCTCTCTCTCTAAAATCAATGATTTATTTTTTAACACCATGTCTCAAGATATGTTATTAGCTTCATAAAACTTTACAAACCAGGAAAAGAGAATAGCACTGAAGATATTTAGTACCTCTCTATTGATTTGATATTATTCAATATTTCCAGAATAGAATTTTTATTTTCAGAATACAGTGGGTTCTTTTTCTTAATACATCTGGAAAACAAAATTATAGGATCAAAATAATGTCTTATAGTTTGTGCAATTTCCTTTAAAAATTTTTTCACTTTATTTGTTTCATTTAGTTCTCATGAAAACTCCATATGGTGGGTATTACCATGTCTGCTTCCCAGATAAGAAAACTTTGAAATAGAGATCTTTCAACTTGTATTTAAAAGTCATTTCCTAGTGGATAATGTCATTTTATTTTTTAAAATGTTTAAAAGTGCATTTCTCTATCTTAATAGGTGATCGAGACTCACTGTTACTTTAAATTGACTTACAGAGGTTTAAATGGCTTCCTCAACCACAAAACTAGTAGATTATCATCAGGATACAAACGCATGTCTTATTTACTCTGAGCCTGTTATTTTTGTCCAGTATCATGTCCCAGAGAAAGCCACGAAATTTACTAAGAATTCAAGTCACTCATGATCAATATTTGATGATTATGTCTTAATCATTCATATTATATATGCTATGTGTATGTGTGATTATTTTAAAAGTTAAAAATTTTAAATCCCATTAATTCAAGTAGCTTCAATTAAATTATCTAGTATCTAGATGCTAACAGAGTTCTTATTTACACCTGGAACTAAAGTTTTTCTTAAATTATTACAATGTAAAAGATAAATAAGATTTTCATGTCTTATTGTCTGACTAGAGTTCCATGTCTTTAAAATTTTATTTATTTTCAAAGGTTTTTTTAAGATTTTATTTACTTATTTTTAGACAGAGGGAAGGAAGGGAGAAGAGAGGGAGAGAAACATCTATGTGTGGTTGCCTGTTGCACAACCCCCACCAGGGTTCTGACTGTCAACCCAGGCATGTGCCCTGACTGGGAATCAGACCGGTGACCCTTTAGTTCACAGGCCAGTGCTCAATCCACTGAGCCACAGCAGCCAGGAACATTTCCTTAAAAATTTAAATGATTTCTGCTATTTTTCTGTATGTAGTCAAGGCAGTGTTTTCTAAGAAGGTTTTAGCAATTCCTTGGATCTGACTTTTCTCAGAATTTCCATAGCACACAGTAGGATTATAAACCATTTTGTAGTCCTAGCTAATTGTTTCTTATAGCTTGTCAATCAGAATTTAAGCTCCTGTAGAACAAGGACAGTGTCTCTGTTTTCACTAGAATTCTTCACACATCCTAGATTAGTAACTAGGCACAGGATGGCATTTGCTGAGTATTTGTTGAGTTCTTAGCAAACTAAGTTCTTAACAAATGTGGGGCATGGAGAATGCAAGGAGGGGGGCCAGGGGGTCAGTTGATTAATAATGCAAGTTATAAACGATACAGTTAGTGAAAAAATAGCAATATAAACTTGTACTAAGAAACAGCTTTCTAACTGTAGAAGTTATTTTATTTAATTGTAAAGTAATAAAATCACATTTCCTTATCATAACATGTGATTCAGACTTATTACTAATTCGGATTGTCCTTGCATTCAATTAGTAGATTTAATTATGTTTTAATTTTTTAACATATGTAGAGCCAAGTTTAAAAGATGTGTCTTTTTTAAACATTCATTAAACTATTCTTTGCACATCACTGAATTCAGCATCTTGTAATTCTTATAACTATTATGGAGCAGGCAATTGGATTCTTTTATAAAGAACTGAAAACAGAAAGTCATCCTGTTGAAATAAAGACTTGAAACTCTGGAGTTTTGTCATTGCTTTCCATTTTACTTGCGGTGATTAGGTTGTTTGAAAACTTCCAACTCAGCATTAAAAAACAGAACACTCTGTGTTCTGTCAGAGACACTTATCATGTTTCTCTGATTTAAATTGTGCACCCTGAGGGCAGAAGTGGAAGTTTTCTATCCTGCATAAAATACAACTCAGGCTCCAAATAATATATGATAAAAGTAACGACAGCACTTTCTCATCACCTGTTAGTGTTTGAAGCAACATCAAGGAGACAGTGTCTTGGGAATTTTTTTAAATGTTCATTTGTCTTGAATCATATTGTACTCTTTTTTTTTTCTTGAGGACATTTTATGTATACTTTTGTTCACTTTGAGAAAATACTGTTACAGTATTTCTAAAGTAAGGAACCAATTGGGCAATATGACCTTTTAGTAGATTTGTTTACTAATTTTCCAAAGTCTTTTTGTTTCCCCTTATAAAAAGTGCTAGATAAAGCTTGAGGGGGGAAACGTACATTGTATGAGACCCTGGCAGTATTCCCCTCCTCACACAACTGCAGCCTTCCCTTGGGAGAATGGTGTTCCTGTTCCTAGTGCTACATAGCAAATCAACCCTAGGTTTAATGGTATAATGTAACAGCCGTTTTATTATGCTCATAGGTCCTGTGGGAACAGGGCCAGGTGCCTCAGAGATGGCTTATCTCTGCTCCATGTCTGCGGCTCTGAAGCACCCAAGGCTGCAGACTCGGGATGGCTGAGGGCTGAAATCGTTTGGAGGCTCTTGTCTCAACAGTGCTGGCACCTGAATTAGGATGACTTATCGGCTGTAACTGTCAACCAGAGAGCCTATACACCACATGGCCACCTTACATAGGGTTGCCGAACCTCTCATCTGGTGACTCATGGCTCCAAGAGATAGGGTTCCAGTAAACCACAGGACAGCTGCTTAACATTTTACAGCACAGCCTCAGTGAGCACACAGCATCACTTCTGCTGTATTCTCAGTCTAAACGGATTCAATGCCCACCCGGACTCGAGGGGACAGGAATAGGACTCTTCTACCTTCAATGGAGGAGTTGCATATGCAAAGAGAAGATAGGGTGTGGTCATTTGAGGAAATGAAACCTGGCACAAAAGGCCCCAGTCCTCTACGTCTGTATACATATGAGTGGAACATGCTTGATGAAGGACCCTTGTCTAGTTGGGTGGACTTTTCATCTCTTGTATCAATTAGCACTTGCCACATTTAAACTGCGACAAATGTTCACGGAACCTGAATTTGAAGTCACACCATTAAATTCATCCCATTAGTCTTTTCAATGAGGTCCCAGCAAATCTTTCACTTAATGCCACAAAGACAATAATTTTTGTGCCTTTATGAAAGTGATAGTGAATATTAATGTTTTAGTTATCTCAGTTGCAGACATAAAATTTCATTCAATTCCTGTATCAGCTTCCTAGAAGGCAGTATTGCCCGGCACAGACTCTGGCATGAGGCAGGCCTCTTGTTCAGTCCTGGTACACCACCCACAAAGGTGTGTCCTCGAGCGAGTAATTCACCAAGCTTCAGTTTCCTCCTCAGGAAAATGAAGGAAATGCCACTGACTCAAAGGGCCAGATTCACATCAGCGGAGCCCATGTGGAAAAGCCGTGTCAAAGACTGCAGACAGGAAGAGTATAAAACAGATAGAGAGGCTAGGTTTTGTTTGGTTTGGTAATTTGTCAGTCCAGAAGGAAGTCCTTTCTAATTTTTGACAGAAGCATTATGTGTGCTAGTGGAGGCCTTTGTGGCAGCTATTTAAAAAAGCAAACAAAAAAACAAGCACCAATGTAAATATGACTGTTAAGTATACCCATTTCTATCTGCTTTGCCTCTGGTTTGCCAGTCCAAATAGCAGTGAGGCCTCTGTATAGTAAAAGAAATTCATAGCTATGTAGTGCCAAATTTGTGTTGTACAACACTAAGGCTCCTGAGCTATGCTGTCAACATTCACTTTCAAAACAATCACATGTGCCTTCTACAGGCTAGAATATGTTGATTCTTAGAAATGCATCCAAGTGTTCTCTTAGTTGTGAAAACATGACATCCATCTTGGAATTTGTTTTCTCAAAATCCTGCAATAGATAGAAGCAACTCAGTTGAGGTACCTGATTCTTCACTGTGAACTTGCCCTTTTTAGGCCAGGGCAACAGACGTTTAAGTTCTGAAGGTGAGAACATGAGACACTCCCTGCAATTGATAAAAGAACATGTGGCCCTATGACGCACCCCAGTCTGTATGCAGGCAGCTCGGCTTTGACGATTCCATTTGCACCAATATCATAAACCATACTGGATCAGAACTCAAAATGTATCCTGTTGGTGCCCGTTAGAGAGCAGCAGTGCAGCTTGAAATCATCACCGCATAGAACAAAAAACTTTCTGATTAGGCTTATTACTGACCTGTCCCAGGTGTATCTTAAAGGAGCTAAGAGGTTGTTCAAAAGGAATTACACATGACTATTATCCAAAGAGTTTGCACATAGACTCACACACAAACTAGATGCTGCTCTTCCAAATTAAGGACTTCGTACAATTTGCTGCACAGTATTTACTCCCCATGTAAAATATCTCTGACTAATGTTTACTTTGTTAAAATTTCTCATCTGCAAATTAACATTAAATTATCGAGTTAGCTTGAGCCAGCAGGAGTACAATCTTTTATTTTCTATTCTTGCAATAAAAATTTTTCCAATAAAATCAACATTCACTGGGTCTTCTCCCATAGGAGCTGTAATCAAGAAGACAAATAAATCTCCACTTGAAGCTGTCTACCGAAGTCCCTACCTTAAAAATATATTTACATTTCAATATCTGGCTTTTGTTGCCAGAGTTCTGGAAGCTTTGCCTTGGTCACATGCATAGCAAATTTACAAAGCAGGAATTTTTGTTACTGTTGCTGAATATACTTCAGTTCCCTCTTTCATTTCTCTCAAAATTAACTTTTTGATCACCTGCTGAATAATTAGTAGTTGTTAAGATCCAGGGGTTGGAAAAATGAAGAGGGGGTACAAACTTTCAATCATAAAGTGAATAACATCTGAGGGTCTAAAGTGTAGTAGCATGGTGGCTACAGTTGATCATACCATACTGTATAATTGAAACTTGCTAGAGTAGATCTTAGGTGTTCTCGCCAAAAAAAAAAAAAAAAAAATCCTACATGGAGGTGATGGATGTGTTAATTAACTTGATTGTGGGAATACTTTATATACATATATATGTGCACACACACCTACACATATATACATACATATATGCATACATATATGTATATACATATATGTATTCATACATTTGTCAATTATACCTCAATAAAGCTGAAAAATAATAATAGTTGTCAATTCATTTTGTTGTTTCTTATAGGTCATTAAGGAAATAAAACAGAGATATACACATTTTGCAATGTATTATGTGCACTTTTTTTGCCCAAATTTTCAAGGGAAAAAATGAGGATGCACATTATACATGGGTATAATGATTATATGCCATGGGTACTATAATGGGTATGATAATCATGTATAATGTACACAAAGTGTAGGTGCACATTATACACAGCAAAAACACGGTATTTCTGATGCCACAATGTCTAAGCCAGGTTTACAGCTGCCCTCTGTTCCTTTATTTTATGATCTAAGGGACAGGAACTTGCCCCCATTTCTTTCCTTACTTGTCTTGGTGGTGGGGCAAATCAGGACAAAGTACACTTCTCGATCCCAAATTCTGCTTTACCAACCTTTCTCTAGTTCATAACACCCAGGACCCCAAAGGAGATTTAAGCCATTCTTTTAAAATATTTTATCAAGAATCATAAGCCTATGGATTTTGATGGAATAAAGAACATGCCTCTAGTTTAGTCAATAAACCCCCTTGAGCCCCACAGGGATCAAGGCCTGATAGCTTATCTCACATGTTATGCCTGTTCTGTAATTCTTCATTTCCTCCCTTCCAAAACGTACTCTTAAAGCCCTTCCCAGACTTTTATTCTTGTGATGCACCACCCTTTCTCACAGGACAGTGAGTATCCATTCCCAGTGCTGAAAGTGGCTCTTGCAAATACGTTTTCCACCTGAGGGCTTCTCCAGATACCTGTAGCTCTCTCCTCCTTTCTTTCGGTAAGAGAGGACAAGCTCTGGGCTGGAGGAGAGAAGATGAGAAACCTGGCAGGTGCTTTCACTCCAGATCATGGCTGATTCTCTTGTCAAGTGTCTGAAATAAAAAACAACTTGGCTCCAGGGGGATTAATTTCACCCAAAGAGCATCTTTAGTCTTAAATTAAACTTGTATTTTTCTGCAGCTAATGACCTTGATCTTATTTCACATGAAGTAAAAGTCTAGCCTTGTTGTCTCCTTTCCTACCCTAAGATTTATTAAAAAGTGCTTCCATGTTTAATGAGCATGTTTCTTTCTGAGCCATCCAGGCAAACGGCCCATTCTCAGGACACTTTTCTGGTGTATCGAGTGTTTTTATTTTACTAGAAAACAGAGAGAAGGGAGCAGTGAGAATTTCAAGTCACCCTGCACTATCTAAAGAAGTACCTTCAACTCTTCTTGGATACATATTAGTACCCTTGAATTTTTAAGACTTTAAGTTGTTTTTAATTCCCAGTGTGTTTTACACCTCTCCTATTGAACTCCTATTTGTTCTGAGGTGGTGAAAAGCCCATGCTCAGATATCCATTCTCATCTCTCCAAACTTGCAGTAAATTTGGAAGTCCTAGAATAGAAAACCCAACAAAGAGATGAACCCTGAATGTATTTTTCTAAATAACCTGCCAATGAAAGATTGGAGGAGTTTCTAGGATTGATACATAATCATAGACAGTCAAGTATGTAATAATATAACCATAGAGTCTGCCTTAATTCTAAATGTAAGCTGCCTTGCACTTGTACTGGATATGCTTAAAACTACAAGAAAAATAAATGCAAAGTAATAATGTTATTTCACACAAACATTTGAGTTCTCAGAATTCAACTTTGTAGTATGTGCAAAAGAGGGAGAAGGAAGCAGGGAGAATGATTTAACTTTATGTAGCTCAGAGGCTCCACATGCCTTTCCAACCCAAGGAAACAATAGGCTCCTCTGTATAATTTCACTTCCTCCCTGTCCGGTAGGCTGACGTGGCACTGAGGAGCTTATTCCAGCCTCTTCATCAAGACGCCCGCCCATGCTGTGTGTACCAGCTCACTGCAAAAATCTTTACTTTGGGGAGTTTTCCATTATCTTTCCAATGAGAGATAAGTTTATGAAATATTTAAATATTAACTGGATTTTCTGCAAAAAAAAATAGAAAGAATGGAATATGTTAAGCAGTGGTTCTTTCGAGTGTGAAATTATGGGCGATCTGTTTTCTGTTATGTTCCATTACTCTAAATTTCTCCAGCATACTCACATAAATATTCATTTCTTTGAGAACATAAAAAAAATTGAGTTAAAAAAACTTATGAATGATTTCCTGGACAAATCTAAATATTTGTAGTTATATATAGGATACTTCTCTAAGTAAAGATGATTAAAAAAAAGATTTCAGAGGGAAAAGGTAAAACAAGCACTTTTATTATAAAGTTTTCTGAAAATTAGCACAAGTTTGTTATGTGTATATTGTATAAAGAAAAAATTTAGTAAAAAAGTAAAAATTCTAATTCTCATAATTTTGTACCTAATTCTTTCTGAGCTAATAGAAAAATCAGAGTAATTAATTCTTAACTGTAAGCTTTCCTTTAGTTTAAGCAGTTCAGAATAGGTTAAAATTAGCCTGTTCCATTAAGCTAAAATTGCTTTATTCTTATCAAAGTCATCATTATTTTCAGATCAGCACTTTGAAAACAATGAAACAGGAATGGAAAAGTAGTCATTAGTTACTTAAGTTCTCAGTGTTAGAGAACTCTGTGTTAGAGTTTTGTGTTTTGTGTTAGATATTTACACACATTACTTTCTTTGATTTTGCCAAACCTCATGAGGATTATCCTTACTTCACAACTGAATAAAGGGAAGGTTAGAAAGATTAACTTTATTGGGGCCATGTGACTAGTAAATAGAAGGGACAAGATTTAAAACAGATTGTTCTGATTCAAATTCTTTCCTGGAATCCAAAGTGAAAACAAATAGTATATAAATAGTAATCTATTTTTGAGATTATAATCAAGATAAGATAGAGGCCACTTGATCCATTTTTGCCTTGGTAATACTTTGTATTAAGTGCTCTTAGACAAATACTGCTTAATTTCTAGAATATCGTTTAATTTTTAAGTTTAACAGGGGCAGTAAGAATAAGATTAATTAACTTTTTAAGAAAGTTTTTAGCATGTTCCAGGTATCGTTCCAGGTTAAATGAATTAAACTCATTTTAACCTCAGAGCAACATCATTAGATAATTACTTATTATTTATATTTAAGGAGAATTATGAGATTACTGAAGACTCAAAGCGGTTTTCAGATTAATGGGTCAGAAAACTGAGACAGCTACAAAACTGTGCTTACAAAACATCTTCAATTTTATGAGAAAAATACTGCAAGTATTAGCATCAGCTACAAAGTTAACTGGCCCTCCTTATCCAAGTTGCAAGAATGAGGGCATACAGCCAACTGCTCAAAAGAAATGTAAGTGGTAATCTATGTTCTGCGAGGCATTTGATCGCTAAAATATCATATGCATTTATGAAAGAGAAACAAGCTTCAAGATTTTCGTTCTTCTTATTCCTCATAAATGTCTTTCTGGAAGTCAGCAGCATTTAATATTTTCATGTTATAAACTCTTCAAAAGCAAATTAGCTTTTGAAGATGACCACTCCCATGAGATTTGTGACTATCTTGAAGTAGGATAATGTGGCTTTGCTTTATTGCTCTTGGGCAATAATTCAAGGAGTGCTTTTGTTGTTTTAATTGTGTTCCTTGAGCCTGTGAAGAAGGTTGATCTTTATAATAAACTTATCAAAATGGTTTAATCTGAAAGGAGATAAAGTTGCATTTCATACATATCTTAAACATTATTTTTTGAGTTTTAGTATTTTTACCTTTTGGCATTTAGAAGATAAGTTTATCCATTTCCTTATTATTTTTTAAAAAGTGGTTTATCAAATATAGTTATTTTCTTCTAGTCACAAAAAATGGCTTGATATTTGAGTATTTGGTGATTGTTTATTTGAGGAATTTTGTATCTCCTATGTATGAATTAATAATGATTTTATAGGCATATCTTTTTCAAAATAAATAATATTGAATTCATAAATCTAATATTGGTAACAATAAAAATTAGAAGCAAATGGTGAAGTGAAAACAACCTTGTGTTACAAAAGAAATATCTACATAAAGCTTGAGTAGACTTCTGAAGATTTCAATAAGTTCCATGAATACGATAATATTTGAACTAGAATAAAATTAAATATTAGTATATAATTCATGACAAACAAATTATTTATAAAATATTATATTGAGGGTACTGGGACATAAGTTTAAAGAAATAGATTATTGTCCCATCCTTATGAAAGTGTAATATTTATTTTTTGTATAAAAAATGAACCTTTATAAGATGATTAACAAACACCAGTCTTGTTGTCTTCTTTTGGCAACATTTAGTACACTGAATTCATATTTATATATACTAGCTGTTAGCTGTTCAAACCTGATATTCTTCGTGAGGAATCATTGGCTCATTGTCTTATGGGCACACAATTTTAAACTATTTGTCCATTAGGTCATTATTAGACTATCGAGGTGTTCAAGTTTTCCCTAAAACAACATCACTGAATGGCCAGCAGTGCCTGGGGGACATGTGGTAAGTCAAGGCAGAGGGCACTTGGAGCTTATGGGAGCAGCCTAGGGAGAGGTCAGTGAGGTTAGGATGGGAAGGGTGACAGCAGATATAAAGAAAATGTTGGATATTTGAGCAATGCAGATAACCTTTTCATGCTGCACAATTTCCAACTATTTATGATGGTAAATAGAAAGGATTCCTTTCCATGATTATTTATCTTAGGGAAGAAGGTATTTGTGGGTATTATTCCATAATACTCAGAAGGTATTATGGAAAGTATTAATCATTCACAATGATTAATAAAATAAATGTTTGGCATGGTATTTGATAATTATGCTCTTTCCCCTCCAACATAAAGTCAGCCAAGTAATACTGGTGGAAGTAAAGTATGATAAATGTATTTATTTACTCTTCCATAGTAACCTCTGTAATAGAGGTGCAGAAGTGTGCTAGGCTCAGATGGTGGCATCACTTAGGCACCCTCTCAAAGCCACATTAGGCTGTCCAGGCTGGAGCCAACTGGGGCACTAGCAAGCTGGTACGCCAAATGCGGGATCGAGGTGTGCCAGTACCATTATATCCTCAGCATTGGGGCAGCCAGATGGAGCTGGAGCTCGGTCACCTCAGAATTATCCTTTTCTGCTGGGCCACAACTTGATAAAGTTTGGGAAACTCTGCTTTAGAACCATGTCTCTGACATTTAAGGTAGCCAACACTGAAGGTGTTATTTGTCTAAGTCATACAAGATTTCCAAGCTGTCAGTGGAGTTTCTTATATTTTTTAAATTAAATCTTTTATTCTGAAATAATTTTACAGTTGACCCTTCAACAATTGCAGGGGTGAGAGGTGCCTCCTCCTATATAGTCACAAATCCATGTATAACTTCCAACTCCCCCAAACTTAACTACTAGTAGCCTACTGTCTTACTGATGATGTAAATGGTGGATTAATACACATTTTGTGTGTTATATGCATTACATGCTCTACTCTTACAATAAAGTAAGTGAGAGAAAAGGAGATAATAAGAAAAAAGTGCACCCTCCCTGGTGTGGCTCAGTGGATTGAGCACTGGCCTGAGAACCAAAAGGTTGCCAGTTTGATTCCCAGTCAGGGCATATGCCTGGACTGTGTATGTAAACCCAGGTATATATATAAATCCACCTCCTCAAATATGTATAAATATATGCACACATATATATAACATATATATATATACCAGGAGGCAGTGAATTTTAATATTATTGGTGTCACAGATGCCTTTGAGAAGATAACAGGGGTTGGTGCTAGCTTGAAAACTCATTTTTCTTTCATAGTACCATTTAATTGCCTCTTCATGGCAGAGAAACTAGCTGGAATTTCTGGGTGACAAAACGAGCTCAGCACTTTTTACCTCTAAGCCAGAGAAAGGAAAGCAGAGGAAGAAAACCGGGAACTTTGTTTTCCAGAAAGATTGGCCTAAAAAAGCCCTTTGTCCCTCCTAAGGAGGAG